>JAPFRF010000006.1:100321789-100564289 GCA_029282475.1 Phrynocephalus forsythii
TCTTCACCATGCAACCTCTTTATCAGGCAGACAACATGGCATTTGATGGGCTTATAAGTATCAACATCATCCACAGACACTAATTTCCCTCTTCCAGGATGTTGACAAAATTCACTCCCTCTGCTTCCCCCTTTGGTTCACAGCAAGAGGCGCCATGCACGGAAAACTTCAGATAAATTCAATTTATTTCTCTGTACAGTCTCACATCTCAAATGAACACATGCAAGAAAGATGATGAAGAATGAAAACAATAAAAAGCAAATACCCTCCCCCACTCTTTTAAGCTAAGCTTTGATTTCAAAGGGTTTGACGTCACTACAGTGGGCCAGCTCTTTACCACAGAAGTACCACTCATCTGTGCTAGAAAAGCCAACAATATGGAGAAATGTAGGACAGGAAGAGCCATAGATACAGTAGGACCCCCGTATCCACTGATTCATTATCTACTGATTCAGTTATCCACGGCTGGCAGAGGAAAATAAATAAATAAATAATTCAGCAGGTGCAAAGCAAGCTACTGTTACAAAGAGCAGCTGTAAAGCAAGCTACTGTCATAAAACAGCAGCTGAGAAGCAAACTACTATCACAAACAGCAGCTGTAAAGCAAGCTGCTGTTGTAAAACAGCAGCTGTAAAGCAAGTTACTATCACAAAACAGCAGTTTTGGGGACATTTTGGCATTCTCTCTTATCCACAGTTTTCACTATCCATGGGAAGGCTTGCAACCAATCCCCAGAGGATACTGAGGTCCTACTATACTCAAATATACATAGCTAACTTCCATTGAATTAAGTCAATCCATCTAACCTGGGATACCCTATATGGCATTGAGTCAATAGACTAGGACTCAGATCAGGGCTCAAATCTCTGCTGGGCCGTGAAAATGTCCTAGCCAGGAAGGAGCTGAACTGGCAAAAAAACACTCTTTAAATATCTCACTTCCACCTAAAAGACTTAGTAGGTTTAACATCAGTTGGCTCTGACCTATTGTCATACAGCAGACATACCCTCTAATGAAATCTATCTAGTACAACATCCCTTGGAGGACAGACAGACAACCAGATCTCTGGTTTCCTCCCACTCATTAGAACTTGCTCCCAAGGTTTGTACTTCCTTTGTCACAAGTCTCACAGAGCCAGTTTTTTAAAATAAAAAAAAATCTTGATTAATGTGTTTGTTTTCTTTTCCTGATTATACACACAGTGAAGATTGGGAAATAAACACAATCAGACTGCTGTCAAGGTTTGTCTCTTTGGGGGGGGCTGTTTTTGACTGAATGGTTTTATCATATTTTAAGGTGTGTTTATGAATACAATATTTTACTTTTTAAAAATATTATAAGAGCTTACTGTTAGATATTTTTGGTATGAAATTCCTTCAGGGGCCCATTGTCTGAATGGGAAGAAGACCATTATACGAGTTCTAGTAACTTCATCTTTAGAAATATACATTTCTAAGATTTTTCTTTAAATATTTTTAATTGTGGATGGGCTACTTGTTTTGGAAGCTACCAGTTCCAAAACAACATGTGGGAGCCCATCCGGTGTTCGGAAGCCTCCGAAATGCAATCAATCAATCCCTTACCTTGCTCGTGCCTGCACAGAGCTGAGTTCCAATGAGGAAGAAGACTTTGACATTATCTTTCCTTCTCCCTGGTGCTGGCCAATCAGGAGCTGTGCAGGGAAATGCATCATCCCACCTCTGTCTGATTGGCCAGTGCCAGGGAGAAGGAACAATGATGTCAGAGGCTTCTTCCACATTGGAGCTCAGCCCCGCGTGAGCACAAAGGAAGGTAAGGAATTGACTAATTGCGTTTTGGAGGCTTCCAATCATCACCTGGGCTTCCGTGTGTCGCTTCGGAACTGTTAGTTTCTGAAACGAATAGCCCATCCCTATTTTTAATATTTTGCAATCATTGATAAATGATTCAGCAGATACGTATCAGCAAATAAGGGTCTTGTACTTTTTTGTCTGTGCAATTGGACAATTGGACCCATGGTCTGAATGTGAAGAAAGACATGTTATTCAATGATGGGATAAACCCTCTCCCCTTTGTCACCTGTACCACAAAAGCAAAGCAAAGTGTTCTGCTTATACACCGCCCCATACTACTTCAAGTAGTCTCTGGGAGGTCTACAGTTTTAATTACAGTATGCAGGCTACACATTGCCCCCCCCCAGCACGCTGGGTACTCATTTTATTGACCTCGGAAGGATGGAAGGCTGAGTCGACCATGAGCCTCTACCTGGGATTGAACCACAGGTCATGAGCACAGTTTTACCTGCAGTACAGGCATTTAACCACTGTGCCACGGAGCTCCTATAAAAGGAGGCACAAAATAATACTGTATGTCATCGAACAAATAATCCTCAACTTATGGTGACCTTATTAATCAGCAACCTCCAAAATATCCAGTCATAAATATCTCTGCTCATATCTTAAAATTCAAGACCACGGTGAACTTCATGAAGCCAATTAGGCATGGGCCTTTCATTTCAGAATGGATCCGGTTCCAAAACAATTCACAACAGCACAGCTGCGATTCAGAACTTGGACCCACCCTCTGAAATGAAATCACCCACTGACTTACCTTGGTTTACCTTGCGCAGGCTGATACTCCAATCAGGAAGTAGGCTCTGACGTATCATCATTCCTTCTCCCTGGCACTGGCCAATTAGGAGCTGGCTAAGACATGCATCATCCCACCTCCCTGTCTGATTGGCCAGTGCCAGGGAGAAGGAACGACGATGCATTGGAGGCTACTTCCTAGTTGGAGTATCGCCAAGCATGAGGTAAACCAAGGTAAGTCAATGGGTGATTTTGTTTTGTTGGGTCCAAGTTCCAAACAGCAGCTGTGCTGCCATGATTTGGACCTATTCTGAAATGAAAGGCCCATGCCTGGAGCCAATCCGTCTCATGCAAGGTCTTGCAATCACTTTCCAGTTCTCTATCCTCTTCACCAGAGAGTCTTGTCTTCTCATGGTATGCCCTAAGTGTCTTTGTCTCCTTTAGGCATTTAACTTCTAATGAGAATTCCTTCTTTGTTCGCTCTACAGTATATATATTTGCCTGTGGAGATTTTCAGTCATCCAGAAGTGGTTATCAGGAAGGTCAGTCATGGCAACTGGATTTCTTTTCTTGTGAGAGCAAAACATTTCACTACTCATCCAAGTAGCTTTGTCAGTCTAAGGAAAGTTGGTGTGAGGCCTACAATCTATACTTCATCAATACATTGAACTATAGAAATTGAACTATAAATTGGAGGCTTCACACCAACTTTCCTTAGACTGATGAAGCTACTTGGATGAGTTATGAAATTTTCAGTTTTACAAGAAAAGAAGTCCAGCTGGCATGATTCAGCTTCCAGAATATATAGAGTGATACCTTGTATAAAGGAATTAATTTGTTCCAAATGAAATTCTGTTAAGCAAAATTTCATTTGTACAAATTTCCCATAGGAATGCATTAAAAACATATTAATCCCTAATCACGACCATTTTTCTGTTGTGCAGATTCGTCCTAAAGGCGATTCTGTTAAGCGATTTCCCCCTATCTCTGGAAATTTTTTCTTTAAGCAGATTTTCTGTTAAACAAACCACTTGTTATACAAGGGTATACTGTATAATGAATTTGTCTGGTGATCCATAGCAAAGCTCTCTTCTAATACCAAATTTTAAATGAATTTGCTTTGCCCCCCATTACATTTCTTTATTGTCCAGTTTACACATATGTACAAAGTAACTGGGAATAGCCTATTTTAAAAAGAATTTAAATGAGCCTCACTGAATTCTGACGTGTTTTAGCTTCCCGATGGGATGAATGGCTTAACAATGCATTGTATGCCAGCTCTGCAACACGGCAACTCAGTCCGAAAACAAGCAAGTGTCTTATAATGAATTTTTCACAGTGCATGTTTTGAAAGGAACTGTAGCTGTTCAAGTCTCTGACATCTTTGCTGAAGCCCTTCCAATTTCTCGTTCTGTGAATTGAAAGAGAAGGAACTCCTATTAAAATTAACCTTGGTGAGCATGGGAGTGAGAGGAATTAGATTACTCCAGAAACATAAAAGGAATTAAGCTTCGACGCTTGATTTGGTCAGAACAATTCAAATTCTGTGTCAGGCTACATTCCCTCTAGTTGCTAAGTTCTTGCCTCCCGATCTTTCAATTTGGTACCAGCTGCAGCCTTCACTCCTTATAACTCACACAGGCAAACCTAGAAAAGAAAATATAGCTGTGTTTCCAGTTTGGCCAGAAAAAAAAATTACGAGGAGGATCTGTGTGGTGAAGAGTCCAGGGATTTAGACCTGGATCCTGCCATGTTGTTCCTTCTCTGCCACTGCCACTGTGTAAACCGTTTCCCTTTCGCAATCCCCACAGCAGGGCACCAGCGGGGGTTGTCACACCTCTTTTGTGTGAAGGATCCCTTTTGCAGCAGTGGGTGTGACCTGGTTCCTCTCCAATAATGGAGATTTACACAGTGTGATCTTGGCCGTGGTCTGGACGCAGGAACTTCGAGTGACAGGCTGGAATTCATACATAAGTTTATTACAGTCATGTGACCCAAAACAGTTTGAACAGAACAGTACACAGAATAAAACTATAACGTAACATTGCCAACAGTAGATTACAGTGTCATTTATCTGCCACTATCATAGCCCTCCTATGGATTGCTGCCAAGAGGAATTTAGCCACCTGGGTAGTTACATATGAGTTCTTATCTGAGAGGCAGTACTCTACCAAGATCTTATCTGGACAACTTTGAAATTTAAAAATTAAAGGATAAATCAGGTCTCTTCTAATTTCTTTGTAAAAGGTACAGTATAAAAGGATATGAGTTAAAAATTCAGGTACCCCAGCTCCACAGGGACATAAACGTTCTTGGCGTGGGGTTCCATTATATCTACCCTGAAGCATAGCTGAAGGAAGCACATTGAGTCTTGCCAAACAGAATGCTCTGCAGACTTGTGGGGTTCCTAACGAGGATAAATAGTTTGCTTGTTTCCGATACCCTGGTAGAATACCGTGTGCCTGGGGTGAGCAGGTTCTATTTGCTGTGGCAGTCAGTTCTTGTCTCTCGATGTCATCAATTCGCTGACTAAGGGTTCGATAGGGACAGGCTGGAATTTTTGGCACGTGTCCCCAAATCAACAAGAAGATAGCGAAGACTCATGGGCTGACTTGCAGTATACTGGAGTAGCAACATTTTCTGTCAAGGGCTGTATTTCTTGAGAGCTAACCTGCTGGCGTCAATTTGTTGGTGGTGGGCAAACAAAAGTGACCAGCTATAAGTACCTCTCCCTCAATGTTGTTTTTGGACCTCGTGATCCTATTAGGCCAGGCATGTCCAAACTTCGGCCCTCCTGATGTTTTGGACCACAACTCCCAGAATTCTAAGCCTGTATTTCCAATGGCAACGGACTGTGGGAGATGTGGTCCAAAACATCTGGAGGGCCGAATTTTGGGCATGCCTGTATTAGGCTATCCAGTCGCGGTCAAAAACGTAGTTTCCCTGTCTCCAGAAAACCCTGTAAGAGTAGCAATTCATGAATTAATTAGGACAAACTTCATTCTAATTATCAACTCCAAAAGCTGCCTTGGATCCTTTCAGGGAGAAAGGTAGGATAAATATTTATAGTAAATTAAAAAAAAAAACCCAAAAAAAAACCACTGGCTTAAAAAAACACTAGAAATTGTATTCTGGTCTCATGTGGGTTAGGTTCTGCTTTGCCTCTGCATGTTTAGTAGATTATGTTCCCCAGGGACACACACAAAAACAGGTCTTGGTTCTGGTAAAAATGATATAACCCCAGCCTCAACCTATGAGAACAAATAATGTCATGAGGTACGAACCATGTCTTTGCCTACAGTGTTAGTTTGCAACTACACATACACACCTGCCTTAAAATGCAGCACTGAGTCCAAACTTATTTGATGATGTTGTCTTGTAGAAACATTGTCTCCCTACACCCCACAGCAGCAGCACAAATGGATGTACAGTGGTACCTCTAAAGACAAATTTAATTCGTTCTACGGGTCAATTCGTCCTACGAAAAATTCATCCTACGAAGCACGGTTTAATGTGGATTCTCATAGGAAAGCATTGAATTCATCTTGCGAAGCATCCCATAGGAAAATTTTCCTATTCCCGTATTTCATTCTTCTTAAAATTTTTGAATTTCATTCTCCTTACATTTTTTTGTCTTAAGGGGCATTTGTCTTATGAGGAACATATATGGAACAAAATCCAGGAGGCCCTGGAATGTCAGAGCAGCAATAGGGAAACTGAAGAAACATATTAATCTCTAGATATCTGGCCCCAATTACTGTAAAAACAATGGGTAGTTTCTTGGCCTGAACATAATCATAAAGCTTGTCTTCCAGGATTATTAATGACTATATCAAAGAGACAAGGAGATGAACAGGAAATAATCAATCCTATGAACTGGATTTCTAAGAGGTCATCCTGGCAAGTGTTGGGGGGTGGGAATCAGTTTCTTATTTACCATGCCATTGTTTGGAAGGGTGGTTTGGCAAGCAGCCAAGACGCAGGGCCATGGGATGGTACGTCAACGAACCCAATGGTTCTGACAACCAGGCTTTAGGGTGTTGGCTCCTAATCTTAGGACCCCCAATGCTACTGGGCTACCACCAGAAGCCTTTACCACCAACGGTACTGGCTAGGATTTCTAGGAGCATTATTTCAAGAACATCTGGGGAGGCGAGGCTGGGAAGGACTGTTCTAGGGAAAGCTGTGGAGAGAGAGAATTGCACAAAGAGTGTTATTGAATTAAACAGTTCCTAATCTCCTGTTCAGAGTGAAAGATGCAAATAAATATATTTTGAGGCACAAAAGATCCCAATAAAACAAATTTGTTCATCATTCATCCTGCCTCAATATTTACTTACTTACTTACTTACTTACTTACTTACTTACTTTTACTTACTTACTTACTTACTTTTACTTACTTACTTACTTAAAATATTTATATTTCTATTTATTTTATTTTATTTTATTTTATTTTTACAACTTATTTTATTTTATTTTTACAACCCAAAGGTCTCTGGGCAGCTTACAATAAAAAATTAAAACATTTAAAACATAGAATATCAATACATAATTAAAAACAAGAACAAAAACTTACACTATCCTGCCTTCTCCTCCCCTCAAAAGACACAAAGCAGCTTACTTCACAAAACCGTATTTAAAGGCGAAAAAACAAGAGATATACAAATATTTTTTAACAAAACAATTAAGCAAGTATTTATATTAAAACAGCACTCTGGTCAATATTAAAACAAAGGGGCCAAGAGTTTCCTTGGCTTTTTCCCTCCTCTCCCCCCGCCCCACTTTAATGTAGCCAGCCTTCATAAAGTGAATTCCAAAATATTTGAAAACACAAAGGAAATTATTAAAGCACAATGAACCAAAATACTCAATCAAATCTTTAGTTCAAAGCACAGTAGACTAAAAACCGAGTGAAGGCCATGGAATAAATAGATCTTTAAAATCTTCCAAAAGACAAGCAAAGGGTTTCCTGGGAAACAGGGTTACAGTACTAGAATGTTGGGTGAACACATTTTTGGGTGTGTGTGAGGCTGTGGGACTCTCTCTCTCTCTCTCTCTCTCTCTCTCTCTCTCTCTCTCTCTCTCTCTCTCTCTCTCAATCCTGACCTTGATAAAAATTTACTAATGTAGAACTTAGGGACCTTGAACAAAACCACAATTTCCCTATTGTCCACTAGACTGCAACAAACCACATACAAATATTTTTCCTCACAGAGGACAAAAGCAAATTTTACTTCCCATTAGTGAGAGTACTTGCACTCATCAGAGTTAGAATAGCTTTTGATTTGATGCAAACAAGGCCTTGAAGTAAGTTGTCGGAACTGAACACCCCGCCTTTCCTCTGCTTTAATGGCACTTTCCGATTCTTATGTACCTGGCTGGTGGGGGCGGCTTTTCGTTTGGCTCCTGCATTCAGTGCACTGCCTAGTCCTACAATAAGAAGTTCTAATCAAATTTTTATTGTATGTAGGCCTAGGTAAGTGGGCAAAGGAGGGTGTAATCTAGTCATCTAATATATAAATACACCTAAGCAAAAGAATCAATAAATGTGACAGTGTTGAATCAAAACTTATGTTGTGAAAACATTTATTGAGAAGAGGAAACAAAAGGAAGGCCATTTCAAGGAAGACAAATTTTGGGGGTGCGGTGGGGTGTGGCTTTCTCCTCTGGTTGGCAATAAATAATATGAACAAAAGAGCTCCTTTGGCCACCCTCCAGCGGGATTTCTGCCCAGCATTCCCACCCCCAGAAAACACATTTATAAAAAAGAAGAAAACAGCACCACAAAGCAAACACTGTCAATGCTACATCCCATGTTCATGAAATAGTGCTCCCTGGCACTGCCTGCCAGCAAAGCCAAGCAAAATCAAATTAGATGTGATGCAAGATCAGCTATTGGCAAGTTTTTACTGCAACTCCCAGAACGTTTGCCATGTTGTCCAGGGAATTCTGGGACTTGGTGGTCCAAAAGTAACAGCTAATTTCTGGATAAAACCTCAAACAAACAACTGACGTTCACGGAAAGAGATGTCAAGTTCTGAGCTGAGATTGGCCAAAATCCTGTTGTTTAGGATAATAAATCCCACTAGCATAGGCCAACTGAGTCAATGGGGACTTACTAAATCAACTTCCCAATACATTCTATTGATTCAAATGGGTCTCCTACAGCAGTGCTCCCCAACCTTTTTGTCCCCACGGACCGGTAAATGTTCGATGATTTTCCGTGGCCCGGGGCTGGGGGTGGGGAGGGGGGGAGATGGGGGGCGGGGGGTCGGGTGGGGGGAAGGGGAGGGTGTGTGGGGGCGGGGGATGGGGGAGGGAGGAGGGGAGGAGGGGGTGCGGGGGGTTGGAGCGTGTGCCTTGCGGGGGGCCACGGGAGCGGCGGCGGCGGCGGCGCTCGCCGGCTGGGGGCATCGGGCGTGCCGCTCGCCCCCGCGCGCACGGGCGGGGTGGGGGGAGCCTGGGGCTCCTGGGCGGGCGGGCCCCCGCCTCCTCCTCCTGTCGGCGGCCGCGGCGGCCACGGCAGCCGCCCGGGTTCGGCCGCCGCCGCCGCCCGCCTCCGGCTGCGGCCTTTGGGCGAGCGAGCGGGAGGGGGGAGGGGAGGGAGGCCGGTGGGGGGGGGTCACGTCCCCGCGCGCCCCCCAGAGAGGCCAGTGTCCTTTCCTCAGCCCTCCCCCGACACACACACACACACACCTGGCCACCTCTCAGGGAGGCGGGCAAAGCTCAGCCCGCGCCGCGCGCGCCCTCCCCCGCCACCAAGACTTGCCCCCCCTCCCACCGGGTCTCAGGGCCGAGAAGGGGGAGCCCGAGCACCTCCCGCCGCTGCTGCCGCCTCTCTCACCTGCTGCTGGGCAGGGAGCCCGAGCTCCGGCCAGGCGCGAAACGTAGAACTTGTCCGCTCTCCCAGGGAGGCGGCGAGGCGGCCGCTGGGGACTGGCGGAACCCGCCCCGCCCCGAAGGGGCTGCAACGAGGGCGGTAGCGCCTCCTCCTCCTCCTCCTCCTCCTCCCGCCACCGCCGCCGCAGGAGCAGCAGCAGCAGCTGGGGCGATTGTGGCGGGGGTCGCAGGGGCGGCGGCGACCGCGGGGGGGGTCGCGGCGGCAGCGAAAACACCCGGGCCGGCCCGCCGCCCGCCCCCAACACAGGCGCGGTCTGGCGGCAGCGGCAGTGGGGGGGCTCCGCCCTGGAGCGCGGCTGCAGGGAGGGGCCAAAGGGTGCACGCCCCGGGGGAGGAGGAGGAGGAGGAGGAGGGGCACCCATCTCCTCTTCTGACCGAGGGGGCCCCCACGCTGTGGCGGTGGTGCGCGCGCGTGGGGGGGCTCACCAGCGCCTCCTCCGCGCGCCCCCTCCTCCTCGCCGGCCCCCGCGCGCCCGGCCCCCAGCTTCCTGCTGCTGCTGGTGGTAGTGGTGGAGGGTGAAGAGGAGGAGGGCGGAGGAGGAGGAGGAGGATGTGCCGCCGCCGCCGCCGCCAGCGGGCAGAGGAGGAAGGCAAAGGCAAAGGTGGCGGCGGCGTCTCCTCCTGCACTCCTCCAGCCTTCCTCCTCCACCGGCCGCCCGCGGGAGAGAAGAGTAGGAGGAGGAGGGCGGCGGAGGAAAAGGGGAGGAGCCTCCCTGGCCTCTCCAGGCGACCCGGTGCCGACCAGTCCATGGACCGGCACCGGTCCGCGGCCCGGGGGTTGGGGACCACTGTCCTACAGAGATGGGCACAAAATGAAAAATGACATGCCGTTTCATTGCGCTATAAAGTTACAAAAAGATTTATGTAACAAAACGGCAGACAGCACTTTGTTACAAAATGAAACAAAATACAATTTTTTATTGTGGAAACAAAACTATTCATGAATTTCCCTGCTCCACTCTCTTGTTCTGGCTACCGCCACCCAGCTGATTTTGACAACTTGGGTTGTCAAAAACAGCTGGGTAGTGGTGGCCAAAATGGGAGAGAGAAGCAGGGTTTTAAATTTGGCACTGCTTGGTTTGCTGTCCTGTTGCTGCCACCCACACTCAGCCCCCACTCCCCACAGCCCTACCTGTAAAAAAAAAGCTAGGTACCAGTGGTGGCAATGGGAGAGTTGAGCAGGTGGCACCAAATTCAAAACCCAGCTCTGCTGTCTGGTTCTCAGCTGCACCACTGCCACCCAGCTGGTTTTTTTGACAGGACGGGCTGTGGGGAGGGGGGGCTGCCCCCATTCCCCACAACCCAACCTGTAAAAAAACAGCTGGATGGTGGCAGCTTCTGTTTTGTTTTGTTTCCTTATGAAAATTCTATTAATTTTTGTTAATTATGCAACAAAATGAAATGCAATGAGCAACGAAATGAAACACTATGTTTCTGTTTCATGTCAATATCTAGTCTCCTCTAACGGCACCTGCCTTTAACAGAGCAGGTCACAGTTAGTGTAGACCCATTTGAATCAATGGAGCTTACAGATGTCTTGACTCACCAAATCTCCATTGATTTAATGGACCTAATCTATGGCAATTAATCATGCTGAACAACTGAAATTTGAACCAAGCACTGACTCAACTGAGTACTAGTACACACCATCAGCTATGACGAAAAAATAGAATGGAGCCATGTTAAGAGTTCATCTGGAAGTTCAATCATGGTAACTGGACTTCTTTTCTTGAGAGACTGAAAGTTTCATTACTCATCCAAGCAGCTTTGTCAGTCTAAGGAAAGTTAGTGGTGAGGCCTCCATTTTATAGTTCACCTTGATTTCACATCAACGTGGTCTAACTAGGCTTATTTGGTGGAAAAATAGCCTGAACGGGTTCATTGGTGGACCATGAGCTGAATAGGCTCATTAGGTGGACAAAGGCATAGAGCAGTGGTGGCTAACCTTTGGCACTCCAGATGTTTTGGACCACAACTCCCAGAATTCTGAGCCTAGATTGCCAATGACAAAGAACTGTGGGAGTTGTGGTCCAAAACATCTAGAGTGCCAAAGGTTCACCGCCACTGGCCTAGGGCATGTGGAAGTCCCACCTATGCAACCTTTCCCAGCACCCATTAAGTATGGGTCGTTACCTATGGCATTGCTGGTGGAAGTGAGAAGTGCTGGTGGAGGTGAGATTTGTCTGGGGATTGATGAAAGTACCGGTTGATAAGTAGTGGACAGATTGTGTCTGAGTCCCTGATCTCTCACCTGGATGACTGAGAATCTTCACAGACATGTTAAAAGTTCCATCTCTCTCATTGGCTGATGGCTCAGGCTTCTCTGATCTGAACAATTATCTTTTGCTTGGCGATTCCTTGGTCACGTTGACTTCAAAGGAGACTGAGAACCCACCACATTGATGGTAGGGCTACTTACAGCAAAATCAGCTTGCATTGCTTTTCTTAGAAGAAATCTTAATATGAACCATGTTCTTTGTGTGTGTGTGTGGGGTGGGGGACCGAAAGATCTTTGGTTAAAAAGTAAAAAAGGGGGTAGAAGTACTATAAGTTCTGTTTATTCAAACAAACTTCCACCACCTCGGAACTGCGATCAAGCCATACAAGACACAATTCTTAATTCTCACCCAAATTCTGGTACTGTGCCTGAGATATTAAAGAAACTGAAGCAGAGGCATCGCCCACATGCAAACAGATTTTGTCTAAATCTCTGCTCAACTAGCAAGAGAAAACAAAAAAGTAAACCTTTGTGGCTTTACTGTTTTCAGAGCCATAACTGTAGTGGGGGCTGAGGGTGGAATTGCACCAAAAAAAAAGCTTTTATCCAAGATGTGCTTGTTTAAAAGGGCAATTTTCTACAGAGAGAAGGAAATTAAATTTGCTAAAAAGGGATTTAATCTGTACAGATATGTACAATATGGGACAGGAAATTGCAATCCTCACTTATCTGATGGCCCTCTACACCTCAGAGCTGCGGGTGGGGCCCAGTAAGCCAGTAGCATATTTTGCAATAATTCTGTTTTAGACCCTTTGCAGATATTTACTGCATGCTAGGAAGTGCTATCTATAAGGCTTGAGTGTCCATAAGGCAATAGGATATAGCTACTCAGTCCACTTTGGCTAAAAGTTGGCAAGATCATACAAATAAGAGCACTCAACAGCAAATGGAATAGATTATAGAAGCATAGAAGCATAGAGTTGGAAGAGACCTCAAGGGCCATCCAGTCCAACCCCCTGGCATGCAGCAACCCTCATCACAGTACTCCAGCTTCTCCAGCGATTCCCCCTGTGCAGCTGGATGAATGCCAATCAGATATTGATCACAATAATTTGTCCTTGTTTATAGGCACGTGTCTACTTTCAACATCTGCTCCTGTACATTGAAATATAAGTCAAAGTCAACAGTGTTGGGTCTTGCCTCTCCTTCCTTTGGTTTAAAGATTCATAAATCAAGGCTAGAGAGAGAACCGCCACCCGTCTTTTAAAAAGCAGAACGATACTGCCCATAACCTTCTGGCCTCTTTATGCATTTAGAGTGTATATTTGGCTATCGTATATGAATGTTTGTAGCTTAACAGATAGTCTACAGTACTTTCTGCACTTGGGGTAATTTACTTTCTAGAGTTCTGCCATTTGTGTAACTATGCAACAAGATTTTGGCCACTGTGTCATTTACACATTAAATGTACATTCTACAGACATCAATGACCTGCATATTGGTAAAAATAAATAAAATAAAAAACAAAATAAATGCAAAAAATGTGGCATCATAAAGATAAAGTGATATGCTTTAATCTGAGCTTTTGTGGACATGTCCACTTCCTCAGACATAAAAGGAACAGACGTCTTATCCTGACTTGGAAGAACTGACGCTTATGGCCATGTCTACCTCCTGCTCCTCTTTTCTCCTCATTGTTTCACTTCTATTTCCACCCATTTGTCTGTCTACACTTTGAATCTACAATTTTAAAACTGGGTTAAAAAATAGAATGCAATGTCCTGACTGATGAAGCTGCTCGGATGAGCAGCAAAACATTTCAATCTCTCAAGAAAAGATGTCCAGTTGCCATGACTCAATTTCCAGAAAACTCACCTGGATGACTGAGAATCTTCACAGACAATGACCTGACCAACATTTAGTTCTCTGGGGTACAACAGAAAGCCATTACGTTGAAAACAGCATCCTGCAAAGAATGGTGTAAGCTGACCAATCACCATTGGAAACTTTCATTGTTATATTGAGCCCAATCTTGTCAGTCCGCATTGGGAGTAGCTCTCTAGGATTTTAATACCTTGCTTTTCAGCAATTGCCCCATATTTATGGAATGGCCCAGAGTGGTCTGGTTGCCAGATGGGTGGTCAAAATATTTAATAAATAAAATAATGCTGGCATTTCCAAGTGGTCGCCTACCAAGTGCTAACCACGGCCAACCCTGCTTAGCTTGTTAAATCAGATAAGATCACTTTGTTTTGAGGTGCACATTTTATTAATTAATTTTGTGCTATTTGATCAGCCAGCAGAAGCAATACATATTGAATAAATAGTTAGCCAGAGACAGAGTTTTCTTAAAACCAAACAGCTGTATTACAAACTGTACACAAATATGTCACAGCATCACAGAACTTATTCAAAGTTCAACAAAGCATAACAGCATACATTACATTGACAAAATATATGGCAGAGAAACAAAGTGGATGCCTTACTCATGGAAAGCCCAATGAACGATGATTTACAGAACATTTTAATGCATGTGTCTGTCCAATCATAAATGACATTACCTCATAACTATTGCAACCCCTTGCATCAGCCAAAATTCATTATGTTCATTCTTAACATCTGTACTCCTTTAGGAAAAAAACCTATACATTGAGTCACTGTGACTTTGCACTTTTACAGACTCCATCTTTAAATCAATTAAATACATATTAAACACATATAGAACATCTTGTCTAATACATGTATTTCACTAACTAATATCTGACAACCACAATCACCAGTAGGCCCCCTTGCTTTATTCAGCTTACTCTATAAAAGTATATAATATAGACAGTACAAAAGAAATCATATTTTAATTCCTAGATTTTTTACATGGGAAACTGCCTCAAAAATAAACAGATGACTGTGCAGATACCAATGATACCATGAAGTCTAAATGAAGTCTGGGGTATCTGGAGGGCTTTAAGTTCACATAGGAAGATCCTTGGGATGTTTGTGGGAGGCTTTAATAGGATTTTATTCAGTACTTTTTAAGGCTTAATACAATTAATTGTTATTTTTGACACTGTAAATTTATCATGGTTTTTGTTGTCCCTAATACATCTCTTAAAGTTCTTTGTAAGGTGCCTTCAGTTCCTCTGCTAGGAAAAAAAGCAAATAAATTCAATAAATAATCACAGTTAGTCACATCTCAGAGAGCAAAGCAGAAAGCAACTAAAACCAGTAGTTTTTGTTTATTCCCATTCTTAAGCCATTCATCATCATATACCATCAATCAACCACACAAAAAGGATTCCCGGTATTCCCCCTAAAAGTAGGCGGAAAAAACTGTCTGAGGGCAACCTACCAGGCCAGAAGGGTGTTTTTTATTTGCCCTAAAAGTAGGCAAAAACTGTCTTACCAGGCCAGAAGGGTGTTTTATTTGGGGGGGTTTCCCCGCCCCCCTCTCCTTGGCTATTGCTACTGCTGCGCTGCTGGTACCAGGCTGGGAGGGCGCATCCATTTGCCATGCAGTGCGGGGGATCCAAAATGGCGACCGCAATATTTTTTTTAAATCGTTGCACAAAACCCCACCAAAGCACCACAGAAACATGCGAAAATTAGCTATTTTAAATGCTTGAATTTTTACAGTAGCAGCAGTGGGTTTTTCTTGCAAAAAAAAGTCTCCGTTGATTTTATTTTATTTTATTTTATTTTACTTTTTTACACCTGCGCATTCGCAATGATGGGCTCGCCCATGGGAGTGGACCATGCAAAGTTCTGGAGCCATTCCACCAATCGCATGGCCAGGTTTTGCTGACTGTACCAGGCTGGGAGGGCGCATCCATTTGCCATGCAGTGCGGGGATCCAAAATGGCGACCGCAATATTTTTTTGAAATCGTTGCCCAAAACCTCACCAAAGCACCACAGAAACATGCAAAAATTAGCTATTTTAAATGCTTGAATTTTTACAGTAGCAGCAGTGGGTTTTTCTTGCAAAAAAAAAAAAGTCTCCGTTGATTTTATTTTATTTTATTTTATTTTATTTTATTTTATTTTATTACATCTGCACATTTGCAATGATGGGCTCTCCCATGGGAGTGGACCATGCAAATTTTCCACCAATTGCATGGCCACTTGGCCAGGTTGACCACAGAGACTTCTGGGATGTGCCAATCAGGCATAAACAGCCCACTAATTGTAGCCCAAACCCGAACCCTAAGCCTAAGCCTAACCCATACGCCAGTACATTGTCCTTCTAAGTGGGTCAGAGAGGCACCCAGAGGTGCACCCCAATACTCACCCTAACCTCATCTGTAACTAGCCTAACCCTAGCCCTTACGCTAACCTGTCTTAACCCTAAGCCAGATCAACTTGCATTGCACTACATGCAAGTACGTGAGACACAGCGGGTGCAAAGAGTCTGCCAGTCCGTCACTTGTGGCTCTGGCTGACTCCTGCAGCTCCCTCCAGGAGCCCGCTACCCCCCCAAACCAGTACTAACGACAACAAAAAAATGAAAAAACGAACCGACTAATTTTTGCAAAATTTCGCGAAAAACGGAAACGAGCCAAAACGGACTGCCTCCAACACACGACAACTCGAAAACGTCATTTTCCCTAGTCGTGCCCATCTCTACACAGGGGTGTCATAACACAAGGAAGAGGAAAGTATTCCCACAAAATCCTTATTGAGATAGGGCATGTTATCATAGATAAAAGGCAAAGGCTCCTCACCCCAGAATATTACTTGATATTCTTTCTCAAAGCTTGTGAAATTTCTGTATTACATTTATCAGAATTGGATGTAGTGAAAATTGGTGGAAGAAACATCAATGATTTAAGATGGCACCATCACTCTGGCAGGAAGAGGCAATGGCTTGCAACTTTTAGAGAAAGCAAAAGAGGAACATGCCAAAGCAGGACAGCAGATGAGCATCAAGAAGATAAAAATCATGAGTATGGAAGAACTGAACAACTTCACCATTGACAATTTTAAAAACTGAAATAGTTGGAGATTATTTTGTGTCTTGGTTCAGTCATCAGTCGGAGTGAAGACTGCAGCCAAGACTGAGACTTGGAAAGGCATCAAGGAAGAAACAAGAAGAGATCACCAAGTGAAAGGACAAGTTACTAGAGACCAAGATCAAGATCAACCACACTCTTGCATTTTGGAACACTGTGGTTGTGAAAGCTGGGCATTAAAGAAGGGAAATATCAAGGAAATGTGGCGTTGGGTGACGAAGCTGCTTGGATAAGTAGTGAAACGTTTCGATCTTCTCAAGAAAAAAGTCCAGTGGCCATAACTCAACTTCCAGACAAACTCAACTGCATGACTGAGAATCTTCACAGATGAGAGCCTAGGTGAGAATTTTATAGATATCATGGACATCAAGAAAGACAAACAAGTGGGTCCTAGAACAAATCAAGGCTCAACTTTGTCTGGAGACAAAAATGATGAAACAGAGGTTGTCCTACTTTGGGGACATCATGAGAAGGCAAGGACCTTCAGAAAAGACAATAATACTGGGAAAGCTGGAGGACAGCAGGAGAAGAGGAAGACTGAATATGAGATGCATTGACTCCCTATAGCAGTGGTGGCGAACCTTCAGCACTCCAGATGTTTTGGACCACAACTCCCACAGTCCTTTGTCATTGGCAACACAGGCTTGGAATTCTAGAAGTTGTGGTCCAAAATATCTGGAGTGCTGAAGGTTCACCATCACTGCCCTATAGGAAACACAGGGTTGAGTTTGCAACAGCTGAACCGGGATGATGAGGACAGGGCATTTTGGAGATCACTCATTCATAGTGTTATCATAAGTTGAGAGTGACTTGACTCTACATAACAACAAATACTTCCTACACAGCTTCCTTTTTTCTGCATACTATCTCCTACAGTACTACCAAAACAATTTAGAAAAAGATGAGATGGCAGAGGGACCCAAGAGACTTACACTACACATTCGAAGCTGGATTATCTCTGCCTAATCAAGTTTCTGGTTGCTCTCATGGCCTGCCAGCTCATTAGCGTAGCCAGTCAGCTGTGGAATTTTCTAAGACAAAGCCTTCAAAAACTGGATCAAATTCAAGCAATATTATTCCTCCTTTTCTGCAAGAAACAGTGAAAAATACATTAAATACTCTATGTATTGTTTTTCAAAGGATATTCAACATACAATCTTGAAGTTGTCTAATTACCAAGATCTTGAACTCATCTTCTTGCAGCTACTTTTTGAGATCATCTAACATTCCTTTACCTCCATGTAACCCCCGAACCTCATTAAAAGGTTTCTAATCAAGTTAAAACAAACTTTGCAACTGCTTGGTTTTCATTTAATGTAGGCAATGGACGGAGGCAATATTATTCAGAACAGTAGTATGAATGGAGGACAAACATTTTGCTTCCCTCCCTCGTCAAATTCCAAAGTACCTTTTCTAGATGTTTTATCCAAAGTTCATTTGTTTTTGTTAATTTTCATTGAAAGACTGAAAAAACATGACATTTTTAACTTATTTTTCTTGCCCCAAACAATCCAACATCACATGACCAGTAAGTAGCTCTGTGAAGATTCTCAGTCATCCAGGTGAGTTTACCTGGAAGGTGAGTCATGGCAACAGGATTTCTTTTTCTTGAGAGATTGAAACTTTTCACTGCTCATCCAAACAGCTCCATCAGACTGAAAAAAGCCCGTGTGAGTCCTCCATTTTATAGTTCACTTTGACCTCATGTCACCCTGGTCTGAAATAGGCTCATAAGATGAACAATGGCCTGAACAGGCTTGTTAGGTGGACAGTAGTCTCAATAGGCTCATTAGGTAGACAATGGCCCACATTTACAACCTTCCGAACACCCATAACGTTTGAATCCTTAGCCGTGGCCTTGTTGGTGGAGGTGTGAAGTATTATTGATTTGTCTGGGGACTGTTGAAATAGCCGCTTGATAAAGGTTGGTCATTGTCCACCTAATGAGCCTATTGAGACTGAATGAGCCTATTCAGGCCATTAGCCATCTTATGAGCCTATTTCAGACCAGGGTGACATGAGGTCAAAGTGAACTATAAAATGGAGGATTCGCAACTAGCTTTCTTCAGACTGACAAAGCTGTTTGGATGAGCAGTGAAACATTTCAATCTCTCAAGAAAAGGAGTCCAGTTGCCATGACTCAACTTCCAGACCAGTAAGTAGGTTCTAACAAGGAGAAGCAATCCTACATTTTAAGGCAAAACAGAAGTTTCTCAAATCTAGATATTGAGTTCCTAGATACATTTTGTGTGACCTCATATGGGATTGCTTGGAAAGCTGAGATGATTTTAGTTTAGTTTGGTTATCGTCCAAAACTAATGTTCAGACAACAGTTGGACCACCCCCGTAGTGCAATAAATGTTCCTTATGGGTGTGCTCGATCTGCATTAGGAAGAAGAGAAAATGAAAGCTGAATGGAGTTGTTAATCAAATTAATTGTGCTAAATGTCATCCATTTCATGTAGAGAAATCTGCAGGATTATTTTTTTTTAAATTTTACAACGTATATACCGCCCACTACCCAAAGGCAGGATACAGTTGATGTGCTACCACACTGGCATTTGCCACTCTCTGTCTGATTCCATGAAATCCAGAGATCACAGAAATCTCGCTTCAGAGGCATTTGACTTCACACTTACAGTATATCACAGAAGTGAGTACAACCCCTCACATTTCGTAAACTCAGAACAGGCCTCGCCATGGTCGACCAAAGAAGTTGAGTGCCCATTCTAAGAATCATATCCAGAGGTTGGTTTTGAGACATAGACCTATGAGTGCTGTCAGCATCAGGTGAAAGTGAAACAAAGAGCTCTCCTCCTTATCCAGATCTATGTAATTTGCGCACAAGCTCCCTAATGGCCTTGAGAAGCAGAGTAAAAACACAGCGAGCATCGAAAGGCTGGCTAATGATTAAGTAAGATGAAAACAACCTACCTAGTGCTTTAAAATCTTCTGAAAAAGGGTAATCGCAGGAATTTGGAACAATCTACAGAACAGAGCCATTTTGCAAAAACATGCACTACATGTTTTCTTCTGCTACAAAAGACTTATTAGGGGAAGGAGGGTGAAACGTCCTTCCCACCAATGTGAAACTCTATCAAGAATACCTGAAAATCTCTTGGCATCATCAAGTCCTGGGGATGATATGTGTGATATATGTTGTATGTTGTGTGCTATAGAGGGTGTATATCCTTGAGCAAGAGTTTATGGAAAATCAACAAGTGAAGTCAGTGAAGGATGATTCATAGAATCATAGAATCATAGAGTTGGAAGAGACCTCAAGGGCCATCTAGTCCAACCCCCTGCCATGCAGGAACCCCATCACAATATTTCCGACAGATGGCCATCCAGCCTCTGCTTAAAAACCTCCAAAGGAGACTCCATCACCCTCCGTGGCAGAATATTCCACTGCCACAGCTCTAACTGTCATGAAGTTCTTCCTAATGTTAAAATGGAATCTCTTTTCCTGTAGTTTGAAACCATTGCCCCGAGTCCTAGTCTCTGAAGACATGGAAAACAAACCTGTTCCCTCTTCAATATGACATCCTTTCAAATATTTAAACGTAGCTATCATATCCCCCCTCAGCCTTCTTTTTGAAAGGTTAACTATTCCCAATTCCCTAAGCTCTAAGACATTTCTTTCAGACCTTCAACCATCCTGGTCCCCCTCCTCTGTACCCACTCGAGGTTGTCAACATCCTTTTTAAATTGTGGCACACAGAACTGGACACAGTACTCCAGGTGGGGTCTGACCAGAGCAGAATAGAGTGGTACTGTCACTTCCCTTGATCTGGACACTATTCTTCTGTTGATGCAACCAAGAATCGCATTGGCTTTCCTAGCCGCCGCATCACACTGCTGACTCATATTCAGTTTGTGTTCCACCAAGACTCCCAGATCCCTTTCACAGATACTATTTTCCAGCCAGGTATCTCCCATTCTATATCTGTGTAATTCATTCTTTTTACCTAGATGCAGTACCCTACATTTCCCTCTGTTGCCATTCCGTTAGCTTTGGCCCAGGACTCTAATCTGTCAAGGTCCTTTTGGATTTTCATCCTAACCTCTAGGGAATTAGCAACCTCTCCCAGTTTGGTATCATCTGCAAATTTAATTAGAATACTCACTATTCCTTCCTCCAAGTCATTAATAAAGATATTGAACAGCACTGGACCCAGAACAGAACCCTGGGGCCTCGCCATGGTCAACCAAAGAAGTTGAGTGCCCATTCTAAGAAACATATCCAGAGGTTGGTTTTGAGACATAGACATATGAGCGCTGTCAGCATCAGATCTATGTAATTTGCACACGAGCTCCCTAATGGCCTTGAGAAGCAGAGTAAAAACACAGCAAGCATCGAAAGTCTGGTTAATGATTAAGTAAGATGAAAACAACCTACCCAGTGCTTTAAAATCTTCTGCAAAATGGTACTTGCAGGAATTTGGAACAATCTACAGAACAGCCATTTTGCACAAACATGCGCTACATGTTTTCATCTGCTACAAAAGACTAATTAGGGGAAGGAGGGTGAAACGTCCTCCCAACAATGTGAGAACTCTATCAAGAATACTTGAGAATCTCTTGGCATCATCAAGTCCTGGGGATGATATGTGTGATATATGTTGTACGTTGTGTGATATAGACAGGGCCGGCGCGTCCATTAAGGCGAACTAGGCAGTTGCCTAGGGTGCCAAAATGGACAGGGGGTGCCAAAATGGACAGGGGGTGCTGCCCTGCCCCGTCTGCACCCCCTGCCGCCCTTCACCGCCCACCCTTCGCCCCGCCCCCCCGCTGCTGCCAACCGCCACCCCACCGCCGACCCGCCCCCGCCCCCGCCCGCCCACCTCCCGCCCCCACCACCTAGGGCAAAAAAAAACTAGCGCCAGCCCTGGATATAGAGGGTGAAGATCAAGATCAAGAGTTTATGGAAAATCAACAAGTGAAGCCACTGAAGGATGAGTCTTTCCATTCTAGGGGTGGGATATCTTTTCATCTGCTATTATTTCTCCAGCTAATTTATATAACTCCTGTTCAGGAGAGGAGGCATTTTGATACGTGCATGGATGTGCACTTATATTTTTACCAGCTTCTCCACTGTATTATTTCAGGAAGAACCTTGTGCTATAACTTTAAAAAAAAAATAGAAATCTGGAAATGCTTAAACCAAGAAATAGATCTGCCAACGGGGTGAAAATATATGCAGCGACATAAGTTAGCTTAATCTCCAAATTCATTCTGGTGCCGAGTTGTTCGGAAGGAGAGAAAGGTTACAGAGGTCAGAGCAGTGGTGTACTATAACACTGCTCTTGGCAAGAGATCTTGACCGTTAACTGTCAGTCCCTGCACTTAGCATCAATCTGTTGTGAGTGGCACTAAAAGCAAAACATGTCCTCACATGTAAGCTGGGCTTTTCACTCCAAAACACACACTGAACATGACCCTAAAGGCTCTTTCCAGGCATACGATCGCTAGGCTGAATACACAGACAGCACCATTGCCTCCAATTACAAAACAGTCCTTGACATGATTGCTGAATAATAGGTGCCACTGAGTTAACAGCGCTTGCTTCTCAGAAACTGGTTAAAGGCCAACATCCAAGTTCAGTTAAAAAACAACAACACATACACTTTTAAAAAGTATTTATTTATTTACTTAAATTATTTATATGCCACCTTTCTCCCCAAAGGGAACCCAAAGGGGGGTCGCAGCAGGTCAAAATAAGAAATGTAAAAACTCAATAATTTTTGTCCTTGCCTTCTGAAAACAAACATCCTTTTTTCCTGTATAGTAATGCTTTTTAACTGTAAACCTCCCAGAATTCCATGTTGGAAGATGGGTGGTATAAAACTAAAGCAAATAAATAAATAAATTAAGATTAAAACAGTGAATTATAAGTACAATTCAGATACTGCATATTTAAAACCTGTACCTGAAAAACCAGCATTTCTGAGATAAGCAATTTCAGTGGTTCCCAAACAGTGTGCCACCACAGCCCAGGGTACCACAAAACCCACCGGGGGGGGGCACCTCAGCATGCCCATCATCAACAATTATTATTTTAAATTTTAAGATGGAGCTTGTTCACTCTGTTCTCTTACTGCTGCCCCGTCAGACCCTCTCAGGTCCTTCATTGCTGCCTCCCACACCCACCCCACTTCAAGCCAGCTGCAGGTTCCTCTAAGAATAATAATGAACCTAGAATAAATGTGGACCAAGATGATAGCGGCTGAACTTTGCTCCTTTATTCTCCCCCCACCCCAAAAAAAGTGTCCTACTGGAGGAGTCACAGCCAGTGGCCAGTAAGTCAAAGGAGTTGCAAGTTAAAAACATTTGGAAACCACTGTAAAGGTAGATGGTTCCCTCCGCACATGTGTGCTAGTCATGTCCGACTCTAGGGGCAGTGCTCATCTCTAGTGCTCAAGCCGAAGAGCCAGTGTTGTGCAAGTCCATGGCCATGTGGCCGGCATGGCTTCAAGGAAACAATATTTTACCTTCCTGCTTTTTACAGCGGTACCTACTTATCTACTTCATTTACAGTGGACCCTTGTATAACAAGTGGTTTGTTTAACAGAAAATCCGCTTAAAGGGAAAAATTTACAGAGATAGGGGAAAATCTCTTAACAGCATCACCTCTGGGCAAATCCATACAACAGAAAAACAGTCGCAATTAGGGATTAATCTGTTTTCAATGCATTCCTCTGGGATATCTGTACAAGGGAAAATTTGCTTAACAGAATTTTATTTGGAACAAATTAATTCCTTTATACAAGGTACCACTGTAAATGCTTTCGAACTGCTAGGTTGGCAGGAGCTGGGGTTATCAGCGGGAGCTTGCTTGCATGGCACCCAGAATTCGAACCGCCAAGCTGCTGACTTTGGAGCCAACAGTTTTCAGAGCCTTAGTCTGCTGAGCCACCATGCCCCCAGAAGTCAAAGGAGCTGCAAGTTGAAAACATTTGGAAACCACTGAGTTACTGCTTAAAGGCCTGTCTGAAGAGGAAGGTATTTGCTGACAATGGACAAGAGGGAGGAGGCCAATGTGGCTTCTCAAGTCCATGAATTCTAAAGCGTGGGAGCAATCACTGAGGAGGCCACACCCAAAACTCCAAGAAGAAAACATGCTGTTCAACATCTATGTAAGACCGCTGGCTGGGGTCATTAGGAGATTTGGAGTCTGCTGTCATCAGTTCTATCTCTCCTTTTCCACCACTGCAGTGGAAGCTGTCCAGACTCTCGACCAGTGCCTTGGAGCAGGGCCAACAGGCTCAAACTCAACCACGAGAAGACTGAGGTGATTTTCTTCGGGAGTTCTCCATCTGGATATGGAGGCCCTGTCCCCAGCCTGGGGGGAGTTTCCCTCCAGCTGTCGGACAGGGTTCGGAATCTGGGCGTGGTCCTGGATCCGGCGCTATCCTTGGACACTCAGGTGGCTGCCGTGACCCGGACCACGTTTTATCTTCTTCGCCAAATTGCCCAGATCCGCCTGTACCTAGATGGGGACTCCCTGAGAACAGTGGTGCAAGCACTCGTGATCTCGAGGTTGGACTACTGCAACGCCCTCTACATGGGGTTGCCCTGACTCTCCTCTGGCGTCTGCAGCGGGTACAAAATGCGGTGGCCAGGCTGATGGTGGGTGCACGTCGTTATGACCGCATCACCCCAGTCTTGGCCCACCTGCATTGGTTGCCCGTTGCGTCCCAGATCAGATTCAAGGTCTTGGTTTTAGTTTATAAAACCCTCCATGGCTTGGGACCGGACTACCTGGCAGAGCGGATTGCCCAGAGATCAACTTCGGCCCGACCAGTTCGGCAGTCGTGAGTGCACTCGCTTTGGGTTGCCACCCCCCGAGAGGCCCGAAGAACTTCAACCCGTAATCGGGCCTTCTCAGTGGCTGCCCCCTCAATGTGGAACAGCCTCCCCAGCGAAGTGCGCTCTGCAGAATCCCTGCTGGCCTTTCACAGAGCCTTGAAAACCCTCTTGTTCCGTGAGGCCTTTGGAGACCAAGTTTAAATTGTTTTGTCCCCCCCCCCCCGGCCGCCATCTGCTCTTTGGTTAGCTCTACCTGTATGACTTTTACTGAGCTATACTAGTTTTGATCAGGGTGCATTTGTTTTAATTCATTGTTGTTTTATGTCTTGTATTCGTGTTATGTATATTTGCTGATTTGATCAGCTTTGTAAGCCGCCCAGAGTTCCTTAGGGAAGATGGGCGGGGTATAAATCCAATAATAAATAAATAAATAAATAAATAAATAAATAAATAAATAAATAAATAAATAAATAAATAAAGGAACTGTGTTCCAAAGTCCTCACAGGGGATAAGCCTACTGATTCCCATTTGTAGAAGATTGTTTAGAATCTCAGGTTCAGAGCTGAGCTGAATCAGACCAAAGGCCCATCTAGTCCAGCTTCCTGTATCTCACAGTGGCCCCACCAAATGAGTCCGGGAGCACACAAGACTAGATATCTGTCTCCTGATACCACTTCCCTGCATCTGGTCTTTGAAGGGCCCTGGTTTTAAGCCTGGAGATTACACATCTCCATCATGGTTTGTAACCTGTGATGGACTTTTCCTCCAGGAATCTGTCCAATCCCCTTTTGAAGGCATCCAGGCCAGATGCCATCACCACCACATCTTGTGGCAGGGAGTTCCACAGACTAACAACACGCTGGGTTAAAAAAAAAGTATTTTCTTTTATCTGTTCTCACTCTCCCAGCCCTCATTTTGAGTGTATGTCCCCTAGTTCTGGTATTTTGTGAGAGGGAGAAGTGTGTCACTCTATCCACTTTACTCATGCCCTGCATTATTTTGTATGCTTCAATCATATCCCCCTTGGTAGCACAGGAATCACATTCTCCTCCACATTTGACACTACAGGTATGTTGTTTGCATCCAAACTAACAGGACTCTTTTCTACTTGTACAAACATAAATTGAAAGCAATGAGTCAGAGGCAGGGGAGTAAATCTTCACTTACTTTGTACTTGTAGGCAAATGTTTTTCCCTGCTGGGTAAGATTACAAGAGCTTTTGCGTACTATCTCACATTTTGGCACTTTGAGGTAAAAAAAAATTGCAGATGTGGTTTATGCATCTTTAAAACCCGGTATTTCGCACAGAAAACCTTCTATTTTGCATGAAACCCAAGGTTTTTAATGCAAAATATATATGTGTGTACCCACAAAACCGTTTTTAAAATAATTGCTGTGTCCTTCCACTCTTGCATAAAACACTCACAGTGCTTGCACATTTTTGGATAGTCCCCCAAAAGTGGCAAGGTACTTGTCCTTTCCATCTAGGAAAATGGAGTTGTTGAGTTTTCATTACGTCCTTAAACCATGAGGATGTATAAATAAAAGTGTGTCTCCAGCAGAGTATTACTCAGAAGGAAGATCAGGCACTTAATGTGGGTATGGATCTGGACCTCTCCCTCTTGATGGAGAAACATGGCCAAATCTTCAATTTTCCATCAGAAGCAGAAAGGATATCTCCACTCCCTTCTCAGCAGGAGATCCTTAATGACACTGGTTCATGTGTTGGTAATCCCGAGGACTGACTACTGCAATCCTCTCTACCTGGGGCTGCCCTTGAAGGCGGTCCAGAAGTTGCAGCGAGTGCAAAATGCGGTAGCCAGGTCAGTCACTGATACACCTAAATTTCACCATATTCTCCCTGTCCTGGCCCACTTGTACTGGCTCCCAGTATCTTTGGGACCAAATTCAAGGTACTGATGTTTAGGCCAGTTCCAGTTTAAGTCCTTGGTAACTGTCAGAGCAGCTCTTGCTCACGTCATCCTTTCATCCCTCCCACACCCAACCTTTGATATTAAGAGGGACCACTTATCAAGAGGCCCGGAGGTCATCAACCCAAAACTGGGCCTTCTTGGTAGTGGCCACTCCAATCTGGAACTCCCTTGCTATGGAGCTGAGATTGGTCCCCACCTTCCAGAGTTTTTGAAAGCAAGATTAAAACTAGATATTTATTACGCTTTTCTAAGCCTCACTCCTTTGTAAAATTAATTTTGTAGCAAGGTTATGCTGGCCCATGGTTCACCACAGTCTTGGATTATTCGCTAGACTGGATGTTTGACAAGGGGTGTTTGTTTTTATATGTTCATTTGAAAATTCTGTTTATACAGTAGGACCCCAGTATCCACTGATTCAGTGATCCATGGTCGCCAGAGGAAAAATTAAATAATTCAGCAGCCACAAAGCAAGCTACAGTTATTGTAAGGGTTTGATCCTCTCTAGGGTCGGTTCCAATCCATAAATGAAGTCTGAGTCAGGTTGCGATTGAACATTGAACAGATTTTTATTTATTTATTTATTTATTTATTTATTTATTTATTTATTTATTTATTTATTTATTTATTTATTTGTTGCATTTAACTTATCTGAACAGATTTTTATTAATAGGATCTGCATAACAACTTGAAGATACATTCTCTTGAGGCACTTGTGCTTGTTTCAATAACTTAGACAAATCAACAGGTTCAAATAAAGGTTCTTCTAAATCTAACTGAACCGGACTGTATTCTTGAATCAATCCCCTTAGCGATAAGGGCGACTGACCGCCCCCCGCCCCAAGCATTGAGTGCCACAGCACGGGTGTCTTGCCCACTGTGCGACTGGATTCTCTGGATTGGGCTTTCTCCATTCTGTCTGGAACTTTTCACTGGTCTCCGGCCACCTTAGAGGTTTGACCTGGACCGACCACCTGAATTCCTCAGGCTCTCTCTTTCTCCATTTCTCTTCTCCTCCTCCTGAGGGAAGCTGTTCCCTGTCTGACAGCTCCTGTCAGTTACTGGTCATCTCCAACTGTCACCTCTTGGCGCTGCCCCCTCAGGCTCCACCCACTCATCACCCTCGGCTGCGTGCCTGTCACCTTTCTCGCATGCATCCTCCGCTACCCACAACACCTCTTCATCAGGTTTATTTACATTCTTCTGCTCTTTCATACTAATTTCTCTCAAAGCTCTCTCTCTTCGGTCTCTTCCTCAATCTTCCGCTCTGCAGGTGCTTTCTCAGACGACTCACTATTGCTTGACCCCTCACAGTCATAAACAGCAGTCATAAAGCAAGCTACTGTCAGGAAATAGCAGTTTGGGGGGTGGGTGGGCAGGTGTTCTCTCTTATCCATGATTTTCATTATCCATGGGAAGGCCTGGAACCAATCCCCAGTGGATACCAGGGTCCTTCTGTATGTTCTTGTAATTTGTGGAAGGTGCCGAGAGTAATGGCTCATCCATCAAATGGGCAAGTGCAAGACTAAACAAACACAAAGCTCACACCTGTAAGAATCTTCACATCAACCCTCAAATCAACAGAACTTCAAAAAGCAAAACAAGCTCGATTTTTTAAAAAATATGATTTTCCCACTCTGCCTCCTTAAAGAAGAGAACCATCCTGTGTGCCCTTGAGAAAGCGGGACAGTCCCAGGGTGGCCTCAGAAGAAGGGAACAGTGAACCAATTCCATGTGTTCTTTACTTAGAAAACCCCGGAAAAGGGTCACCGTAAGTCAGACAGCATGCAATTTCTGACTTGACAGCAGGCAATTTTATTATTGACTCTAATTTAGTCCACTGATGCATTTCAAAAATATTCCACCCCACAAACAGAAAGGTAGGTGAGTGAGGGGGGCGATTCTAGATACCTTAAGACGAATCACCAAGAAGCATATGCAAAATCTCCAAGCCCTCCTTCAGAAAGAGCCCTGGCCCATTTTTCTTAGGAAATGTAATTCCATCATATGGAGATTATGACATTTTGGGAGATAAACTGAGCCTTTTGGAATGCTTGGGGCGATGTAAAAAGAAAAGAAAAGAAAAAAGAAATCACAGCTTGCTCAGCTGAAGACAAGAACAATAAAAGCAATTCTTCAGATTAGTATCTGATTTGGGAAACAATTGTTCCCAATAAAGATTCCAGAAAAAACAATCTTTTAAAGAAAGGAAAAACAAACCACAAACACAAAAGTGAAGATGACTCTCAAGGACCCAAAATACAAAATACAAAAACAAACAAACAACTGCAGAATTGGGAATTCAGAATACATGCTGATATTTCGAAGTTCGGCCAAGTTAGAAGTGAATTCTCCCTCAGGTTTTAGGAGGATAGCTTCTACTTCTTCAAAGAGGGGAAGGAACAGTTGAATTTGCTAGGGCCAGGAAGACTGGTTAAGAATGACTTTGGTTCTTTGGAGGAAAAAAAGCATTGCTGAAGCAAAATCCAGATCAGATAAACCACCCTGATCAAATCCATCAATATCAGACAATTTGGTGGCCCACAGTATTTATTTGTGTGTACAGTAACCCCCGCCTATCATGGGGGTTAGGGACCCACCCGACTGAAAATCCACGATATGCAGGTGGGGTCTGGGAGATGGGGGACAATCAGATCCCCCACGGCACTCACTTGGGCTGCTCTGAAATTCTCGGAGCAGTGCAGGCCTGCGGTGTTGGGGGATCTGACCCCCACCACCGCTTGCCTGCGCTGCCCCGACACTTCTCAGAGCAGCGCAGGCAAGCGGCGGGCAAACTGCATTAGGGGATCTGATCCCCCACCGACGTTCGCCCACGGTGCCCCAAGACTTCTCGTAGCAGCATGGGTGAGGGACGGGCGAGCAGCATTGTGGGATCTGATCCACCACCAAGCTGGAGCCAGGGGCTTGGGGAAGGGAGAAAAAGGGTTTAAAAGCCTGGACTTTTGAACCTTTTTTTCGCCCTTCCCCACATCCTGGGCTCCAGCTGATGGGCGCACTGGGGTGAGGAAATAAAGGTTTTTCTCCCCCACCTCAGCGCTAATCAACTGGAGCCCAGGCAGATACCGTGATCCCGCGATATAGTGGGACCGCAGTACCTGAACTGCAAAATGGCAGGGGGGTACCGTGCCTTAAATTTTCAACTTGTCACAACATGTGTACTCTTGACTCTTTACTGAGTACGTAAGATCATGCAAAATTCCCAGATAAAAACCCCAGAGAAACACAATGACTCAACATAGCCAAGCTACAAGTAAAACTCGAACTTAATGTATTAAAGAAAAAAAATATATATGGCAAACAATATAAACACACAGCACAGCATAACATACAGAGAAAAAACACAAAAAGTACATAGAGGCATAACCTGACTTACAACAGGTCTAGCAGAGTAGCAGAGTAACAGGGTAGGCAAAGTGAACAGAGTGACCTGACATAGAACCAAAGTTAATTGACCCACATCAGGCAAAGTCTTGCTCTTAGCTACTTCTTGATATACTGACTTTCAACCAATCAAGTTGCACTACATCATTAGCTAATCACTTTTATCTTAGCTGAATTATATCTTGAGCTTTACATTGTTAACTCTTCTCAGACATAATCAGTTATAAAACCTACGTACAATATTAAAATTTAACACTTAAATGCAAATTGTATTGGAAACATATCTTTTTGTTACCACAAAAGATGGGACAATTTTAAAAAAACATTGGTGATATCCATGAATATTGCTGATTTGTAGGACATCTGTCCCTTCGTATTCGCATTCATCCCAGAGACTCCAACTAACACAAGGGGATGAATTTTCCTCTGTCGAATTCATCCTTTCATAGGGCTTTTCTCCCGGTTTATGCCCCTCTGGACCTGACAGACAGGGGTGGAATGCTCACCATCTCCTGAGGTAATTTGCTTCTATTGCTTCCATCTCCTGAGGTAACTTGCTTCCATTGTTATACTGCTCTAACAATTAAGAAGTTTTCCCTGCATCTCCTGGAATATGCCAGCTAACATGACCAGTGAAAACTACTAGGAGAATTATGGTAAAATAAAAATAAATAAATAAAAATTTAAAACATTCCCGAAAACTCCATGGAAGGGACTTAACAGCAAGGTGAACAAATGTGAAGAATCCAAATTAAATCCATTCCCTCCACCTCTAATACAAATACTGTGTAGTTCTGGATCCCAGCCATGGTACAAGTGACTTTTAAACATACAATTTCCCTGGAAGTATCCTTTTGCTTTTAATGGAATAAGTAATGCACTGAAGACAATCACTGGAAGTGGTCCATTGATTAGTGCATATCAGCTTTATGTTGTTTAAATTCCCTTTTGTTTGATAATCAGTTGAGTTGCTGCTACGTTTCATTAAAAGGTCCCAGTTGGAAACAAGCATTATTCATAAGCTAGTTATTTCTCCTCAACAGCCCACCCCCGCCCACAAACATACCAAACACATTCAATCATGCTTGCAAATATTAGCGTTAATCGTCAGTAAAAGCAGAACTCTTTCTATCACGATGGGGAGGTTAAAAAACCTTTGGCAGGATTCCCAGGTAAACCACTGCCGTCTTGGAGAGAAACAGGGAAACCAGCCATTCAAACCTGGCCGGTTCCAGAAAAACCAAGTCAGATCACTTAGAGAAACAAAAAGGTCATGTTTAATGTTAGCAAAATATTTGTAACAATAGAAGGGCAGGTTTCCGTTCGCACCATAGGATGTGGGCCTAAAGGTTTAGACCACAAAGGAGAGTCTTGCCAGGATCAGTCACAAAACTCTAAAGCTAGAAGAGAGACGTGGGGTCATTAGGGACAGCCCTTCCTGAAGATGAAAATCCAAAATTAAATCATAACTGACAGATTTTTCAAAACCTCAAAAGAAGGAGTCATCTACCACCTCTTATGGTAGCTCATCCCATTTCTGTTTCACAGCACCAAACCCCACTGGCATGAATTTACACAGGCGGAAGCTGATGATAACATTTTAGTGGTAGCATATTTATTTATTTATTTATTTATTTATTTATTTATTTATTTATTTATTTATTGCTAGACTGCTCCGATTTCCCAGAAAGGACTCTGGGCTGTTTACATGAAAGCCAAATAGATAAAAATTAACAACAGAAAACAAACCCATAAACAACAAAAGCAAATAAACAAGCAATAACACGCAAAAGCCTGACAAGAGGCAAAAAGCTAAAGGGTAGCAGGAAAAAAAATACTGTACAACAAAACAGGGGGACCAGTACAACATTGCATCACCGGTCACCGTATGCTTCTTTAAAAAGCCAAGTCTTTAGTGCTTCTTTAAAAAGTTGTTAGGGCTCAACTTGGCAAATTTTGCAAGGTAGTTTATTCCACATCATCATCATCATCATCATCATCATCATCATCATCATCATCATCATCATCATCATCATCATCATCCTCCTCCTTCTCCTCCTCCTCCTCAAAGTTGTCACAATTAGAGATCGGCACGACTTAGCGGTATTCCCGTTTCCATTTCCGTTACTTGTATCCGTTACTCTACGGAAATGGTAACGGGAATTACTCCGCCAGAATTCAAGCTCGAACCGACGAACGAACAATTTGGTCTGATTTGTCGTGCTCGTTACTTTCATCGCGGCGATCGCGCAATGCCAAGCGGCACAGGAAAAAAGTTTTTAAAAGTTAAAAAAAAATCCCGATTTCTGGCCCTAAAAGTAGGCGAAAACTGTCTGAGGGCACCTACCAGGCCAGAAGGGTGTTTTATTTTGGGGGGGGGGATTCCCCGCCCCCATCTCCTTGGCTATTGCTACTGCTGCGCTGCTGGTACCAGGCTGGGAGGGCGCATCCATTTGCCATGCAGTGCGGGGGATCCAAAATGGCGACCACAATATTTTTTTTGAAATCGTTGACCAAAACCCCACCAAAGCACCACAGAAACATGCGAAAATTAGCTATTTTAAATGCTTGAATTTTTACAGTAGCAGCAGTGGGTTTTTCTTGCAAAAAAAAAAAGTCTCCGTTGATTTTATTTTATTTTATTTTATTTTATTTTATTTTATTTTATTTTTTTTACACCTGCACATTTGCAATGATGGGCTCGCCCATGGGAGTGGACCATGCAAATTTTCCACCAATCGCATGGCCACTTGGCTGGGTTGACCACAGAGACTTCTGGGATGTGCCAATCGGGCATAAACAGCCCACTAATCGTAGCCCAAACCCGAACCCTAAGCCTAAGCCTAACCCATACGCCAGTACACTGTCCTTCTAAGTGGGTCAGAGAGGCACCCAGAGGTGCACCCCAATACTCACCCTAACCTCACCCGTAACTAGCCTAACCCTAGACCTTGTGCCAACCCGTCTTAACCCTAAGCCAGATCTACTTGCATTGCACTACATGCAAGTACGTGAGACACAGTGGGTGCAAAGAGTCTGCCAGTCCGTCACTTGTGGCTCTGGCTGACTCCTGCAGCTCCCTCCAGGAGCCCGCTACCCCCCCTAAACCAGTACTAACGACAACGAAAAAACGAAAAAACGAACCGACTAATTTTTGCGAAATTTCGCCGAAACGGGCTGCCTCCGACACACGACAACTCGAAAACGTCATTTTCCCTAGTCGTGCCCATCTCTAGTCACAATCTAAGATTGTCACAGAATCATGACAACTCCCTGCTCAGTGCAGGTTGCTCAGTTTTCTTTTGAATGCCCCCCCCATTGGTGAGCTCACCACCTCCTGAGGTAATTAGTTCCACTGTCATACTGTTCTAGCCGTTGAGATGCCCCCCCCCTCGATATTCAGCCTAAATCTGGTTTAGAGCAGCCAGTTGGCCAAATGGGTAGAATATAATTTCAAGTAAACAAACAAACATTTCCTGTAGCTTGAGTACATTCTAGTCCTGCATTCTGTGATGACTGAGAAGAGACCCTGTCCCACTCTGTAGGACTGCCTTTCAAGTACTGTATATACTTCAATATAAGCCTAGTTTTTCAGCCCTAATTTTGGGCTGAAAAAAGGGGCCCTCAACTTATATGCGGGTCAGTACTTTTCACCACTGAGGCAAGTGCTTGGGTCGGTGGCTAAAAGTCATTTTAAACATTGCATGCCGCTTCTCATGACCCCCCTCTGCATCACAGGGGAGCAGAACACAATGTTTAAAATGACTTTTAGCCACTGACCCAAGCACTTGCCTCAGTGGCTAAAAGTCATTTTAAACATCACACACCACTCCCCCAGCTCACAAAGGAGGAGCTACCAGGCCCTGCTGCATTTCCCACCCTAGACTTATACTCGAGTCAATGCGTTTCCCCAGTTTTGGGGGGGTTAAATTAGGGGCCTTGACTTATACTCGGGTCGACTTATACTCGAGTATATACGTATCTGAAAATTTCTATCCTATTTCCTTCCAGTCTTCTTTTCTCAAGTTCTTGTAATCTTTCCTCTTAGGGATAAAGAAAATAACTTAGTAACTTGACAAGATCCAAATCTTAACCCATCTTCTGGCAACTCATTTCATTTTTGAAGTTATACAGCAATTTCAACTTTGAGACCGACATGCAGGACATAGAGACAGGCACTAGACTTTCCTTTAACCTTATTTGGTACTGAACATTTTCATTGTTTTTTGCTATTTCCCCCTCCCCGTCCCCAAATATACGTATTCTGAAACTGAAGACCAGTTTGTTCCATTGCTTTTTGTCCATGAGGAAGACAAGCAGTTGATGAACAAAACAAGATAATCAAGGCAGTCAGACTAGAAACAAACACAAGAATACACCTTTGCATTGTATCATTGAGTCCAATCAGACAGTCCAAACCCAGTGCAAAGTTGCTTACACCAATGTCTTTGACCAGCAAGTTCCAGATAGAAGGTGCAACTGAGAAAAGACATGCTTCTCATTGCCTGAAGTTCTTCCTCCATAAATATTGGGACCAGAAGCACATCTCTTAAATTGGCATTGAAAAAGTCTTGTTACACTGGGAATCACTACCATGCCTCCAAACACGACATTCAGTTGAAAGTAAGGCTCAAGTGTGAAATCCACATTGACATTTCAAGAAATAACATTTACCTCAGATCAGGAAAGATCGTGGTCTCTTTACACGTCCACCACATATGGTAGAAAGTGCCACTTTCATGTTTACATGGTAAAACTATTCATAGAGAGATCTTTGAAGATTAAGTTGGAGCTTAGACCAGAACCTCTCCTATTGAACATAGTGGATATAAATATCTCCTATGATCAAAACTATGTACTCCACCATGTAATAGTTGCAGCAAGGATATTGTATGCAAAATTTTGGAAACAACCTGAAGCGCGTACCCAGAGGAACTTTTGTGAAAACATGAGAATGTATCGAAATTGACAGACTCTCCGGATATTTGAAAGGAGACTATGAAGAGATCTCCAAAAGAAGATGGCAAGAAGTAGTAAATTTACTAGTAACCTGACATGGTATCTGATTTTGACATGGGATTGGGGGCCAGGCCTTGGCCTGGTTCCGGTCCTTCCTTGGGGGCCGTACCCAGCGAGTGAGCTTGGGTGGTGAGTTGTCGGCGCCCTGGACACTCTCTTGTGGGGTGCCTCAGGGGTCGTCGCTCTCCCCAATGCTCTTTAACATCTATATGAAGCCGCTGGCTGAGATCATCCGGAGTTATGGAGTCTGCTGCCATCAGTACGCTGATGACACGCAGCTCTATCTCTCCTTTTCCACCGGTGCAGTGGAGGCCGTCCGTACCCTTGATCGCTGCCTGGCTGCGGTTCTGGATTGGACCAGGACCCACAGACTCAAGCTCAACCCAGGCAAGACCGAGGTTATGTTCTTCGGGGGCTCGTCGGAGGGGTACTGTGGCCCTCTTCCCAGTCTGGGCGGGTCCGCCCTCCAGCTGGCGCAAAGAGTGCGGAATCTGGGCGTCGTCCTGGACCCGGATCTGAGCCTGGATTCTCAGGTGTCAGCCGTGGTCAGGTCGGCCTTTTACCACCAAAGGCTTATCGCCCAGATTCGCCCATACCTCGATGAGGGCTCCTTGAGGACAGTGGTACAGGCGCTGGTCGTGTCGAGGTTGGATTACTGCAACACTCTCTACATGGGGCTCCCCTTGAACCTTGTTCGGCGATTGCAGCGGGTCCAAAATACGGCGGCCAGGCTGGTGGTTGGTGCGCGTCGTTATGACCGCGCCACCCCCATTCTGGCTCGCCTACACTGGTTACCCGTTGCCTCCCGAATAAGGTTCAAGGTGTTGGTTTTGGTTTACAAAACCCTCCATGGCTTGGCCCCGACTTATTTGGCGGAGCGTCTTCCCCGACAATTAGACCGGGCCCGGCCCACCCGTTCTTCAGTGGCCCTTTCCCTGCAGACGGTCCCCCCGAGGGAAGCCCGAAAAGCGAGTACTCGCGGTCGGGCTTTCTCGGTGGTGGCACCGGCAATTTGGAACAAACTCCCAGGTGAACTACGGCAGGCTCCCTCGCTGGCCGCGTTTAAGAAGAACCTTAAGACCATGCTCTCTCGAGAGGCCTACGGCGAGGGCTAGGGACCCTGCCTTTTTTTTTCTTCCCGCCTATTTAACCTTGGATCTAATTGTTTTAGCAATTCTGTTGTCTATTATCTGTATTTGATTTTATATATCTTCTTACTTTTTATGTTGTTAACCGCCCTGAGTCCCCATTGTGGGAATAGGGCGGTATACAAGAGTTAAAAATAAATAAATAAATAAATGTATAATCGTTATTTTTGACTTGATAGATTCAATGTAACGTTTTATATTGTATTTCTCATCCCCCTTTCCCCACTTCCCTCTTCCTTTTTCTTTTAAAATCAATAAAACTCTTTAATTTAAAAAAAAGGAAAGATCATGGTGAGGTTGGGTTGGAAGCACAACAAGGAGAGAAGCAAGGACATAGTATCTATAATATAACACATTTTCTGCTGTTTCCTGACAAAGGTCCAAAAGAAGTGATCCGTAAACATTATCATCAGCATCACCCTCTTTAATCTGGGGCCTCTCTGCCTCGGGTAGCTCAGGAGAAGAAAAACAAACAAACAAATAAACAGAAAAGCTGGGAGACCAAAGGACACCTCACATGTTCTGATCTTGAGCAGAATGGTTTGCTCTGACTATGGATCCTTTCGTGGTGACATGAGGCTATACTTCACGTCCATTTCATCACTGTTCGCAGTCCCGCTGGGGACCGGTACGAAGAAATCTAACCTCACGTCCATTGCGGGACGAAGGGAGTTCGTCCCGACCACGCCCCCTGAACTGTGATCTAAGCGGGATGCGAGATTCCTCTCCCTGGCCTCGGGAATCTCCTCATCTCGCTTCTCATTCTGATAGGAGAGCCCGTGAGGTAAGGCTCCTCACGCAAGGTGCCATTCTCCATCTAGCAGCAGGAGTGCGAAGTGCCATTCTCCAGTACATTCCCTATGGAGTCAGCAACGCAGTGCAGAGAGATTAAAAGACAAATGCCTCAAACGTAGCTCCATAACGCATTGAAGGCAAGGCTTCGGAAAATCAAAACATCGAAAAATGGAAGGTTGGGCCGGGAAAAAATGGAGAATAAAGGCATGGAATTTCACATCTCATCATGGAATGAGGATGTGTGGAAACAGTCATCAATCATGCCTGTGCGTACACAAGAACAGGGACAGAACCGCAAGAAGACCACGTGACCACAACCAACATCAACACGCAACGAACTTCCTCCTGGGACGAGAGTGGACATGAAGTAACCGTAATGGTCATCATCCGGATGACTAGAAGGGGGTGAGTGAGTGATATATGAACAGCTGGCCCAGTTTAATGAACCCGACATCTTTCCCTCACCTCCTCTTTAAAAAGAAAGAAAGAAAAGAAGTTTTACATGGCAACGTCTCCAGGACAAACACTACAAAACAGAAAGTTGCCTTCCTGGACAGCATGGGTCTTTATGTTTGGCTACGCCATTGCTTCGACAAACAAAAGGAACAAACAGACCAGCTTTGCGTGCCTCTGAAAGCATGCAAATGTAGGAATGCTAATTGCTCATTACAGACTTATTTCTGAACGATAAATCTTGGGCTGCATTTTTTCTTTTGTTTTCTTTACTGTTTGCACAGATTAATACATTTGTTTTAAAGCTGACCTCCTCCTCCTCCTCCTCCTCCTCCTCCTCCTCCTCCTCCTCCTCCTTCTCCTCCTCCTCCTCCTCCTCCTTCAAAGAACAGCTTCAGCTCATAAATCATCAGGACCGTCAACACTGCAGAACTTCACAGCTCAACAGCGGGGCTTGATTGGAACATGCATCGACGTTGTGGCCATGAAAGTAAGGACTGAGAGAGAAAGCCATTCTGACATTTCAAAAAATAAAATTTATTCCAGATCAAGAAAGATAGTGATGGGGTGGGGCATAATGCACAAGGAGGTCAGGGTGGGGGGAAATGACACATTTATTCTGCCAGGGCATTGAAGACAGTTCAGAGATTAAACAACTGGTTTATAATTCGAAACAGACAAAATTCAGAAAAAGGAAGGCAAATGGAAAACAGACGAAATATGGGAGGAGGCCACTCTGGAAAAGGAGGCGTCACAGTTTCGTTTGCTTTGCTGGATATAAACAACTAATTTCTGGTCTTGTGGTCCTTCTTCTGAAACAACTAGGAGAACTGGCTAGTAACATGGTATAGATTTTGCAAATTTTATTCCTTCCTGACATTATGAGTTATCTCAACAGAAAACTGTTGACCCCTCTGAGATGTCTTACCTCCAAGAATAAAATGGGATCACTTATTTTTCAGGCTTCCACAATTTGCACGAAATGTCTCTGCAAAAAACCAGTGCATTTTTCCTTTAGGAAACAACGCACACGCAAACACAGTTTTGGGCTGACTTGATGTTTGTGTTCTTTCTGAGCACAGATCCCCACTGGATTTCTTTTTATTGTTTAAAAGCCCATGTGGGAAAGCAGCAGTTGCAATATTATTGCAGCACTGTTCACACACAAAACTCTCACTGATAATAGCAAAGAAAATCTCATTCTTACAGGTAAGGGTAAAAAGGTTGTCATTTCTTAACCCCATACACAAAAATAAGACACAAGCTTCTTCATCCTCACCATCTACAGAGGTACTTCAGGGAATATGGTATTACCCCACAATATTTTTTTACTCACTCTTCCCCCCCCCACCCATTTTTTCATTCCTAAGCAGTTGAGATACTAGCTACACAACTAGAAGGTGACAAAACATTTTTGCTCTTAATATATGGTCTTTCAAATGTCTCATGGTCGCACAGACCTGTCTTTGAATGGAGCCCATAGTTCACTTCAGTGGACAATGATCAAATAAAACAAAGCCAATTCAACACTATGGGGCTCAGAAACTTTGAGCTGAGGTTCATCAAATAAACACATCTTTCCTATTAAACTGCCAGTTTTCTCTGTCTTTTGTGGTGCAGCATATCCCACACAGAAAACAGCAACTTGCATTTTAGAAGAGACATAGGCAATGAGATAGATCCTCAAGGACTGAGAACTAGAGATGGGGAATTTTTTAAAAATGGTAATTCATCATTTGTCAGGGGTGACAAATAAATGAATTGACAAATTTCCAGTGACAAACTGACAAATTGGTGAATGGATTCATCTCCCATTTAACATATTATAGAAGCACCCCTCTCCCCCAGCATCTAAAGGTCCCAATTTTGCAGGGATGCTGCCACTGCCTCTCCTCTACAAGTCTTGCAAGTTTAGTTAAGATCGGGTTTTGGTTGTCTGAGCTATGTACCCACAAAGAGATACCTAAGTGCAGAAGTGTCAGAGAAAGCTTATCTGCAACTTTGGGGTTGAAATTGCAACTTACGTGGGCCCTTTTGTATCCAGGGAACTTATGGAAGAATTGACTAACCAGATCTCCACCACTCCAATACTTATTTATTTATTTATTTATTTCATTATACAGTAGGACCCCCGTATCCACTGATTCATTACCCACTGATTCAGTTATCCACAGTTGGCAGAAGATAAATAAACAATTTGCAAAGCAAGCTACTGTCACAAAGAACAGCTGTAAAGTAAGTTACTGCCATAAAACAGCAGCTGTAAAGCAAGCTACTGTCACAAATAGCAGCTATAAAGCAAGCTACTGTTGCAAAACAGCAGCTGTAACACAAGTTACTATCACAAAACAGCAGTTTTGGGGAACAGTTTGGCATTCTCTCTTATCCACAGTTTTCATTATCCACGGGAAGGCTTGGAAGCAATCCCCAGCAGATACTGGTGTTCTACTATATTTATTTTATTTTTGGATTTGTATACCGCCAAGTGGAATTCAGAGAACAGCTTTGGGCAGTGTACAAGGAAAGTTGAAACAATATAAAAACAACATTTGACATATCTTAAATATGTTACATTTTACAACAGGCGTACTCCAGTTCCATTTCGTACACAAAGCAACAGGATTTCAGCTAATGCTGGTCTAGATGGACAGAGGTGTTACTCCTGAAGGTTGCCAACAAGTCTCATAAGCATTAGCCATCAAAGTCAATGGCAAGGGACACGAGGCTGGAATTCAATGAATCCGGAGGGTGACACGTTGCCTACCCCCAGTTCAAATCAGTGGTTCCCACCTTGAGTCCCCAGATGATTCCCAGAAGCCTTCACCAGTGCTGGGCAGGATTTCTGGGAGTTGTGGTTCAAGAACATCTGGAGACCCAAGGAATGAAACTAGGTACAGTTGTCCTCCGCCCTTTCGGGGTTCATATCCTGCGGTCCCGGTATATCACATGAGTAAAGTGGATAGAGGGAAGCTCTTCTCCCTCTCCCAAAATACCAGAACTAGGGGACATACACTCAAATTGAGGGCTGGGAGAGTAAGAACTGACAAAAAAATATTTTTTCACCCAGCACGTTGTTAGTCTATGGAACTCCCTGCCACAGGATGTGGTGATGGCATCTGGCCTGGATGCCTTCAAAAGGGGATTGGACAGATTCCTGGTGGAAAACTCCATCACAGGTTACAAACCATGATGGAGATGTGTCATCTCCAGGCGTAAAACCAGGGTACTTCAAGGGCCAGATGCGGGGGAGTAGTATCAGGAGACAGATATCTTGTCTCATGCGCTCCCAAACGCATCTGGTGGGGCCGCTGTGAGATACAGGAAGCTGGACTAGATGGGCCGTTGGCCTGATCCAGCATGGCTCTTCTTATATTCTTATGTTCTTATTGCGGGTCTGAAGTATATGAAAAAAGCCCCCTGGGGTAAGGAGGAAAGGCCTTCCCAGGCCTGTTGGAGCCCCCAAAAGTGCTTCCCCGCAAACCGGAAGTGACCTCCAGATCACCAGAAAGTGCTTTGGGGGGCTCTGGGGGACGAGAAAGCCCCTTGCAGGCCTGTTTGGGGCAGCACCAGGCCTGGGGTACATACAAGAGCCCCCACAAAGCCCACCCAGTCCCGACCTGACCCAGCATCCACATATTGCGGATTTTCAATTATTGTGGGTTGGGTCGGGTCCCTAACCCCTGCCATAGGTGGGGGTTTACTGTATCTAGATGATCAATAATCATCTAGCCCAACTTTAAGCCTGCATTTTCACTGTTCTTGGGCTCTTTGTGTGTGGCAAGAAAACTCTTGCTTGTAGTTTTCAAGCAAACCAAATTCTCTGTCACACCTGAAGAAAGGTGGCAACTGCAGTTATCTCTAGTCCATTGATTCCCAATTTGGATTCCCAGATGTTCTGGGACTGTAGCTGTGGGAAACCCTTGTCAGCAGTGCTTCTGGGAGTTCCAGACTGGGAACATTTGTGGACCCAAGTTTGGGAGGCACTATTATAGCCAAAGTTAATTAAGGCCCAAGGTTCATACCACAGACTAATCTCTGAAAAGGGAAATCCCTGACGCTCTCCTGACCGCACACAGTAGTTGGGTTTCCTCTCTCTTTATAAAAGTAATAATGCAGGATGATCCTTTCTCATTATGTTCCTTCAGAGTCGTATCTATTTTACCAGGCTTTTTGAGTTTAGCCAACAGCATTTACTTAGAATAGATCTCAGCTATCTCTCGGAGGTATCTCCCGAGAGACGTTATCAGAAAACAGACAGTTCAACCACCATACATGGGCAAGCAAGGTTTTCTTATGACTGAACAAGCTTCCGTCTATGTGCATGTGGACCCAGCGCTTTTCCAAATACTGGTTGTTTCTATTAGTACAGCCAATTCAATTATAAGTCCGTACTCCCTTTCATTGCTTTCATAGGTTTCCAAATATACACTGGGTGGTCTGCCAATAACAATCACACTAAGACGATAAAGGAGACGGGTAGTTCAGAAAAACAGTCCTCCGACCCCGATTTCCGGTGCATCACTGTTTCTATTACATTGGCTGCTATTACACGACCCCTAAAATCCGAGGCAAAAGGCTCCCAGATGCAGAGCTTAAAATTGTTTTTCCACCAGCTGCGGACTTTAAAAAAATTAAGTACGACCACACCCTCCTAACCGCGCCCCAGCGCATTTTACAAGTACCTGGTCTCCGGAGATAAAAAAAATTCTGATGCGAATTATAAAGCTGTGGATGCTGGCTCTCCTCGCCTTCTGTTTGTTTTTTTGTCCCCGCCGCCCCTTTAACAGCCTGGAATCCCTACGGGGCTGCTCCGACGGCAGACAGAGGTGAGTGGAGGTGAGCCTGCATTCTTTTCTCCCCTTTTTTTCTCCCTCCCCTCACGCAGACAGGAGAAATGGAGTGCGGAAGGGTGGGAACACAGGAAGCAGAACAAACCCCCATGATCTCTGGTCCGAATTTAAGTTGCCAGCGGATTTTAGAGGTCATGTAAAAGGGGTAATTGAAAACTCAACTACCGAATCATGCCAAAATCTCAGCTTCAACAGACTGATAAGCATGCAGGGACACAAGGTTGAGAACCAGTGAGGTAGGGAGTGCTCAGAAGTAGTTAACCACCTACTTCAGGGCTGTCCAAACTTCAGACCTCCAGATGTTTTAGTCCACAACTCCCAGAATTCCAAGCCTAGATTGCCAGTGACAAAGGACTATGGGAGTTGTGGTCCAAAACACTCGAGGGCCAAAGTTTGGACACCACTGACCTACTTCTTCAAGGGCCAGCTCTGGAACAGTGCAGCTTGCCCAAGGCTACACAGGCGGGATCTTCTGGGGAGGCACAGTAGGGAATTCAACTCTCCACCATCGGCTCTGCAGCCAGATTCTTCACACAAGACTCCCTGCCTCTCAGGAGATTGCAACACCCCTAATTCAGGGACTCCCCCCTCCATTTCCAAGTTCCATCAAACACCTGAGAGGTTGGGAGAGGGGCTAGCTGGAGAAATTCTAGGAGCCTTCTGGATCTTATCATCACACACAGAGAAGCATAATTTCAAATTTATATGTTGTTCCTTCAAGTACAAAGGGTGGAATCCTTGTGTCGACTGAGGGAGATGATGTAACTGGAGTGGTTTTTGTTTTGGAAAGTAAGCATTTCAGTGGGAGTACAGAGACTTGCAGAACAGAATAGCTACAATGTCTTCAGAGTCCACCCCTTGCTCATTAGCTAGCACTTAAAATATCAATTAACTCACAGTAATTTGTACTTGAAAGAATAAAAAGATATTTCTTTAAGGACTTGTGAATGCTGCTTTCATATTGCACACGTACTGAGTAACCAACTGAACAGATCAACAGCTAACAAACAACTGTCACCAACAGACTAAAGAAAAAGTAAGAAAGCTCAGCATAGGGCTGCCTTCAAAGTCAAAGGCTGGGAGGAATATTTGGTTAGTGTTGATGAATAGGTATACAATTCCCTCAGGTCAGGAAGGTCTCTCCTAAATCCTACAATCTCCAATGCAAATTTTGTATGCATTAACAAGTAGAATAATAATGGTAGGTTTTTTAAAAGATTCCTCCCTGTTTCTTTCTTTCTTTCTTTTCTCTTTCTTTCTCTTTCTCTTTCTCTTTCTCTTTCTCTTTCTCTTTCTCTTTCTCTTTCTCTTTCTCTTTCTCTTTCTTTCTTTCTTTCTTTCTTTCTTTCTTTCTTTCTTTCTTTCTTTTTTCCTTCCTTCCTTCCTTCCTTCCTTCCTTCCTTCCTTCCTTCCTTGCCACTACACCTAATTAAATTTTATGTTGCCACTATACCAAGCTCTTTTCCTTCTGAAGTTTTTGTGTGTGTGTGTGTGTGTGTGTGTGTGTGTGTGTGTGTGTGTGTGTGTGTGTGTGTGAGTGAGTGAGAGAGATTGGGGAGGGTCAGAAAATGGAAGTATGAAAATAATTCTGTAATTTGATTTTGTATGCCAACCTTTCTTGGCTGTACAAACCTTGCAAAGATAAGAGAAGGAGACAAACAATGGTAGTAAAAGAAAACGTGAAGGATACACAGCGTGCCATTACTAGACACACTCTGCTTTGCAAAGATGATTATAACTGGAGAAACTTTTTCATTGCAGTTCTTTGTGCACTGAGAACGGTTCCGGCTGGGCCTATCTGTGCCATTACTCCGACTTTTCGTCGGTTATCTCTTTTGCAACATACCAGGCGCCAGAGATTATTTGCAGGAAAAGCATGCCAACAATAGAGGAGAAGGACACTGAACACAGGCAACAGACGCCAGCATGGAGAGGCTTCCAGCAATCCTCTAATTCCATGTTTGTTCTAACCGTGCCATGTGGTCTAAGTTCTCATTAACACGAGGTGCTTATCTCACGGGAATAAAACATTTGGATGGCCCGCGGAGCCAAGTTCAGGGCTGGACACAAAGGCAGGGTTTCTGAAATTCTGAATGGCTGCACTCGTCAGGATGGAGCACAAAAGCAGTGCTTCATTAGGCGCAGCTGAGACCTCAGTCCACTTTGGCCAAGAAGGTTGCCCCTTTTTGCCAGCCATTGTTTGCTGGTTTTGCAAAATGCTCTCTCCTCCTCTGCTGAGGTTGCCTCTCATTTCCTGCCTCTTTTGGGGGGGGGCATTTCATTTGTTTGCAATTTTATTCATGCATTTAAAATACAGTGGACCCTTGTTTAACAAACGGTTTGTATAACAAAATTTTGTACAACAGAAAACATTCCGGAGATAGGGGAAATTTGCTTAACATAATCGCCTATGGGGCAAATCTGTACAACATAAAAATGGGGCTACTCAGTTTTCAATGCATTCCTATGGGAAATTCGTATCAAGGAAAATTTGCTGAACATAATTTCATTGGGAACGAATTAATTCCTTTTTACAAGGTACCACTGTATGTGAGCTCCATCTTTCTGCTTCAGATCACTGAGGGTGGCTTACATACTAAAAGGTATAAAAACAGCTCCCCTCTCAGACAGCCCTTCCAGAGGGGAAGCTTGCCGGAAGTCAAGGGTCTTTGGTGGATGGAGGAAGGGAAGAATAGAAGGAGCCAAGCTGGCCTCCTGTGGGAAGGAGTTCCAGAGTTTGGGAGCAGCAATGGAGAACCTTTTCTCCTGCCCTCCCCAAATGTACCTGCGAAAGCAGCAGGACAGAGATAAAGGCTTCCCCTGATGATTTAAAAACCCAGGCAGGCTTCAGCCAGGAAAATGTGTTATTTCAGATAACTGGACTCAAGTTGTTTAGGGCTTTATACGTCAAAACCGGCACTTTTAATTGTTCCTGGAAACAGTCGGGGGACTTAATGTGATCACTGCTACCCTCTCCTGTGAACAATTTGGCAGCAGCATTTTGGGGCCCGCTGCAGTTTCCTTCTGAAAGCAGTCCTCTGCAAAGCGCATTAAATAAACCAAACAGGACATAGCGAAGGCATGTGTCACTGTGGTCAGGTCCGACGTTTCCAGCAATCGATAACAGCTGGTGCAGTCGTTTTGAGTGTGCACACTGCACTCCTGGTCATACTGAGAGCTGGGCATCCAGGATGAGGGGTAACTCCCAAAGCACAACCACGTTGCCAATCTGTGTGCTCAGAGGGAGCGTCACCACATTTCATTCAGGCTGAAACTCTGATTTCCTGGTCTGCTTTTCAACCAACTGAGAGCAGCTGCGTCGTGGTTGATTCGGACTCTAGATGGGCACGAACCCCTGAGCCAGAGGTTCATGCCGGTTTGTTTATCACACAAGCAGGTGTTTGGAAGTTCCACCAGCCCCCCCCACCTCTGGTGGAAGCACACTTGAAGGCAGTGCCCTGGCTTTACTGACCCACCACCTCTGGGCACTGCTTATGAGTGGGTCCCCATGGGAAGAGGCGGAGGTGGGAGGTACCCAACACCTGCTTGTCTGATAAATGAACCGGCATGAACCACTGAAACGGCGATTTGTTCAGGCTGCGACTACCTTCAGCCAATTCCTGGGTTTCCATTTATGGATCGTTTTAAAGCTGGTGGGCTGTTTAAAGCAGTGGCGTCCAAACTTTGGCCCTCCATATGTTTTGGATAGAGATGGGCACGACCAGGAAAAATGACGTTTCGAGTTGTCGTGTGTCGGAGCCGGCCCGTTTTGGCTCGTTTCCGTTTGTCGCGAAATTTCTCAAAAATTTGTCATTTTGTTTGTCATTTTTTTGTCTGTCATTAGTACTGGTTTGGGGGGTAGCGGGCTCCTGGAGGCACCTCTCTAGGGTGGGTGCCTCCTCTGGCCCACTACAAAGGGAAAGCGGGCTCCTGGAGGCACTTGGGGTGGGTGCCTCCTCTGGCCCACTATGAAGGGAAAGCGGGCTCCTGGAGGCACCTCTCTGGGGTGGGTGCCTCCTCTGGCCCGCTATGAAGGGAAAGCGGGCTCCTGGAGGCACCTCTCTGGGGTGGGTGCCTCCTCTGGCCCGCTACAAAAGGGTACGCATAGCCAATTGGATATGCATACCAAGTTGCAGTGGCAGGCAGAGGCACCTCTCTTTCTTTTGGGTGCCTCTACTGTGACTCACTAAGAAGGACAGCATACTGGCATACTGGGGAACAAAGTGAGAGAGGACCCCTATGGGCGCCCTCTGGCTCACTAAGAAGGGAAGTGTACTTGCGTGTAGTGCAATGCGGGTACACAGATCTGGCTTAGGGTTAGGGTTAGCGCAAGGGCTAGGGTTAGGGTTACGGGTAAGGTTAGGGTGAGTTAGTGGGGTGCACCTCTGGGTGCCTCTCTGACCCACTAAGAAGGACAGTGTACTGGCGTATGGGTTAGGGTTAGGGTTCGGGTTCGGGTTCGGGCTAGGGTTAGTGGGCTTTTTATGCCCGACTGGCACATCCCTGAAGTCTCAGTCAAAACCTGGCCAAGTGGCCATGCAATTGGTGGAATGGCTCCAAAAATTTGCATGGTCCACTCCCATGGCCACTGGCCAGCCCATCATTGCGCAGGTGTAACAAAATAAAAATAAAAATAAAATAAAATAAAATCAATGGAGACGTTTTGTTGCAAGAAAAACCCACTGCTGCTACTGTAAAAATTCAGGCAGTTTTAAAATAGCTATTTTCGCATGTTTCTGTGGTGCTTTGGTGTGCTTTTAGTCCACGATTTCAAAATAAATATTGCGGTCACCCCATTTTGGATCCCCCGCCCGCACCGCATGGCATGGCGAGTTGGCGAGACGACGAGGATGCCCCCCACCAGAGCAGCCCAGGACAGGAGAGGGGGGAGGCTGGGGACCCCCCCCCCAGAAACCACCCCTCTGGTAGGTGCCCTCACTCAGGCAGGCATATTTTCGCCTGCTTTTTTGGCCAGGAATCGGGTTTTGTTTTATTTTTAAAACTTTTTTTCTGTGCCGCTTGGCATCGCGTGATCGCTGCGATGCCAGGAACGACAATGACAAATCAGACCCAATTTTTCTTTTTTCGGTTCGAGTTCGAGTTCTGATGGCTTAATTGTCATTTCCGTTTCCGTTGCGTAACGGAAACGTGGAACGGAAACGGAAACGAGAATTTCACCAAGTCGTGCCCATGACCACAATTCCCATAATACCAAGCCTAGATTGCCAATGACAAAGGACTGTGGGAGTTGTGGTCCAAAGCATCTGGAGTGCCAAAATTTGGACACCACTGGTTTAAAGTCTTGCAGAGCTCTATAGAAAAGGGGGAGTTTTGGAATGTTTCCCATAATGGACAAACAGTACACACGTGCCTTGGAAGCATAGTCTGCTGCAGTTCATTGGAATCGTTTCTATCTCATATGAATGTTATCATTTTGTTTGGTCTATGTTGAGGTGATCTAGTGTTAAGCTAGTATATAGCTGTAGCGATACAGTGATATAGCGCTGAACTTTGTAGTTTGCTTAATTAGTTTAAAAAAACCTTCAGGGTCACCCAAGAGAATTATCACAGGAGGCGACTGTTCCCACTGTCCAAACTATCATGCCTAGCTGGAGTGCCTCCCTAGAATACCACCAACACTCAATGGCTCCTTTCCTTTTGGAGGATAAAACAATGGATTATAAGTGTGGGGGGGGAAATCTGAATTGTTCTGGTTTGGAAAAAAGTGCTCCTGTTATTGTTAGATAGTAATATATTCATACACACGAGTAACTAGAAGCTAGTGCCACTGTTGTACCTGATCTGGCAGCTTCACACACCTTGATTGCTGTTCTACACATTGGCTGAAATTCTGTTGTCTAGCATAGTAAGTCAGACCTACAGCAGGCCTATTGAATTTATGGGCCTTAAGGAGGATGTGACTACATCTCCATTGATTAAATGGGCTCGCTCTACTCTGCCTTACTATGCTAAGGAGCAGAATTTACGCTGGCCTTGAAGATTACAGTAGGACCCCCTTATCCACTGTATCATTAATCACTGATTCAGTTATCCACGGTTGGCAGAGGAAAAAATTAAATAGATAATTCAGCAACCACAAAGCAAGCTACAGTCATAAACTGCACCTGTAAAGCATGCTACTGTTGTAAATCAGCAGCCATAAAGCAAGCTGCTGTCGCAAAACAGCAACCATAAAGCAAGCTACTGTCCCAAAACAGCGGCCATAAAGCAAGTTACTGTCACAAAATAGCAGTTTTGGTGGTGGTTGGCATTCTCTCTTATCCACAGTTTTCCTTATCCACAAGAAGGCCTGGAACCGATCCCCAGCAGATACCGGGGCCCTACTGCATTCAGAAACTTCAGCTGGTCCAAACCACAAAAGGTTGACCAGTAGGAAGCTCTGGCCATAGAACTAAGATTTATAACAATTGTTTTTGATTTGCACTGGTTCTCGCCACTTTGATTCTAAGACCATATAAAAGTGCTGGCTTTCACATACACCCCATTTGCGGCATGCACATTATTGCAGGAAATCACCCAGTCAGGCTTCTCCCATTCTCACTTTACATTAGAGAGGAAAACAATAGCATTGCTATTACAACTTTGATATAACTCGATCCCTGAAGGCAGCATTAAAAGCCCAGATTGCTGATGATGCTCTGCTTTCTCCTCCAAAACACTTCAGGTACTTTCTGTCAACAAGAGCTCTGATGGTAAGGAAGTACGTTCCTCTCCTTTGAGATAGGCGTTTTGGGCACTGAAAATATGTCAACTCTCTCCAACTTTTAAAGCAGACAAGTCTCAGCAGCTACAGCAGGGTGCCTTTCCACTGAAACAAAGGCAACAACTATAGAAACCATTATGAAGCAACACTGCAGTTCAACTGGAGCTGGGCAGGTTCTCATACGAAGGCTCTTGGACTTCCTTCTACATATTCAGAATATGTAACAAGTAGGGTTATGAGACATGTTTTAAAGGATCTAAGCTGAGATAAGCAAGTTTTATAAAAAGAGAAGGGCACAAACTGTTACAAACCTGATGGATCCCCTTGGAAGTGGACTTACTGAATGGCAACCGGGGATTCTGGAAAATGTAGAGATGGGCACCTGCCAGAGGAGATAGGGCTTCAAAGCACCGAACCAAACACCAGCTCGGCCACTAAACAAACCACCGAACTGGTGACTCGTGCCCATATCTACTTGTGAGCTACATTTCCCAGAATCCCCAGTGGTTCTCAAACCAACATTTTACAACTTACACCAGCTTGATGGTTATTCATCCATCCATCCATCCATCCATCCATCCATCCATTTATTCATTTTTTAATTTTTATATACCACCCAACTTTCCGAAACAACTCTGCGCAGTTCACAACAAGAATATCAATATAATTCAGCTATACAAACAAATGTTAAACCATTTCACACCTAACCTTAATGGCAAAAATATAATAGTCTCCCAGTTATTAAAAATCAACAATAATGAATTAATTTTCCAGCCAAATGCCCAAAGTTCATAAAATCATACGGATAATTGAATTGTAAGGTGATCTGTAAGGTCATGTTCAACCCCCTGCTCTAGAATTAGGTTATTATAACCCTAAATTCTGGAATTAGGGTTAGGCATAGACCTCTTTGGCTAGCAGACTTAACCTTCTGAATGATCTGCTACTGGAAGATCATTCAGCTGGAAGATCCCTGATTGTTAATTTTTGTTGGCTGGAAAAATGTCAGAAATAAGGGAAAAGATGGGAAAATGGGGAGAGGAATGAGGTTATGCCAGATTCAAGCCTTCTCTAGCACAACAATGCAGCCCCAATGCTGGCACAAGATTAGACCAAGGTGGGAGGAGTCCTAATTAGAGATTGGCACAAAATGAGCGATTTTTCATTTTTGTTTTTGTTTTTTCATTTCGTTACACAACGAAAACGAAATGAAATTTTTTAAAAAAACAAAACGAAAATGAAAACGAAACGACCAAATTTGCCGTGTTTTTCGTTTTCATTGCAGCAGATGCATTGAATTAAAAAGAATGCTAACGAAACAGCAAACAAATTTTTTTGCAAAAAACGTCACAAAAACGAAAACGAACCGAAACGGACCCCTAAATGACCAAACGACAAACGAAACACCATTTTTTGAGTCGTGCCCATCTCTACTCCTAACCAATCAACAGTCCTGGACTAAAGGGAGTTTGGATTCAACAGAGAGTTAGCTGGCCAAGTTTCAGCTCAGCCGACCTTTGACAATTTAGGATTGTCCCCTTGGCCCAGTAAGATCAGGTCGGAGGCTAAAAAGAAAACAAAACCTCCTCATTAATTCTCAATGCTGCGGGCAAAATATATATTTCAATCAGGCACTCATATATTTTTGCTTAGGAACAAAGAGGCCCGAAATGCCTTCTCAGAAGCATGTGGGACGCTCTTGAGCCTGGGGCTGCTTCCGCATGAGATGTACGCGTAGTTTTCCCAACTCAGAACCACTCGCGAGCCCTCTGAAGAAACAACAGATTCAGCACGAGGAACAATGGAAGATCAGTTGACCCTCACCATGGCTATTTTAAGCACAAGCTCAAAGATGGCCACAAGTCTCTTCTGCCTTAATAATCAACAGCAAGTCAGGGGGAAAGCCGGCAGCTGTTGAATTCAGGCCAAAGCTCCTTTTTCCCTTCCCAGTTAAAAAGAGAAAACAACCACCACCTAACACAACAGAGGAGGAAAACCAACCAGCCAGGGAGCAGCTTTTCACCAGAGAAGGACAAATCCCCCTAACCATTTGGTTTAAAGTTCCCCGTTTTGTCATCATTTCTACAGAAATACACTATTCAGGATAAGAACATAAGAACATAAGAAGAGCCATGCAGGATCAGGCCAAAGGCCCATCTAGTCCAGCTTCTTGTATCTCACAGTGACCCCAACAAATGTGTCTGTGTCCAGTAGCTCATGAGACATCTAGATAGCTGTCTCCGGATACCACTCACCTGCATTTGGCCTTTGAAGTACCCTGTTTTTTAAGCCTGGAAATTACACATCTCCATCATGGTTTGTAACCTGTGATGGACTTTTCCTCCAGAAATCTGTCCGATTCCCTTTTGAAGGCATCCAGGCCAGATGCCATCACCACCTCCTGTGGCAGGGAGTTCCACAGACTAACAACACACTGGATAAAAATAGTTTCTTTTGTCTGTTCTCACTCTCTCAACTCTCAGTTTGAGTGGATGTCCCCTAGTTCTTGTATTTTGTGAGAGGGAGAAGAGTGTCCCTCTATCTGCTTAAATCATGCCCTGCATTATTTTGTACATCTCAATCATATCCCCCTCAGGTGCCTTTTTCCAGACTAAAGAGCCCCAAATGTTTTAGCCTTTCCTCACAAGGGGGCCCCATAGAATCAGGATGTATTCCTATCTGCCAGCAAGCTTTACTCTATTCAGTGATGGCTGCACAACCCTTTTTTGTCATGCTCCCTAGGACTACAGTCTTACATTTGTTCATGGCACCTTTAAAAATGGGGGGGGGCATCAGCAACACAAAGGCAGATCACAGCCCAAAAGAGCTTATGGGTAATTGAACAACAAAGGAAAGGGAAGAGGCACAGTGCATAAGTGTGGGAATCACAGAACCATAGAGTTGAAAGGGGTCTATAGGCTGTCGAGTCTCAATGCAGGAATCTAAATCAAAGCGGATCTGACAGACAGTGATCCAGTTTTCTCTTGAATGCCTCCAGTGTTGGAGTGCTCACTTAAGGCACCTCATGGCACAGTGGTTAAATGCCTCTACTGTGGGTAAAACTGTGCTCACAACCTGGGGTTCAATCACAGGTAGCAGGGTCAAGGTTCACTCAGCCTTCCATCCATCCGAGGTGGGTAAAATGAGTACCCAGCTTGCTGGGGGGGGGGCATGTGTAGCCTGAATACTGTAATTAAACTGTAAACCGCCCAGAGACTACTTGAAGTGGTATGGGGCAGTATATAAGCAGAACACTTTGCTTTACCTACCAAGGTAATTGGTTCCATTGCTTTAAAAGCAAAAGCAAAGCAAAGTGTTCTGGTTATTATGTAGGCTACACATTGCCCCACCCCCCGGCAGGCGGGTAACCATTTTACCGACCTCGGAAGGATGGAAGGCTGAGTCAACCATGAGCCTGCTACCTGGGATTGAACCCCAGATCATGAGCACGTTTTAGGTGCAGTACAGGCATTTAACCACTGCACCATGAGGCTCTTGTACTGCTCCAATGGTTATTAGTCCCCCCGCTGCCCCGATATTCAGACTAAATCTGGCTTTCTGTAACTTGAGCCCATCATTTCATGTCCTGCAGTCTGGGATGATTGGAAAGAGATCCTGTCCCTCCTCTGTGTGACTGGGAAAACCAAAGTTTACCTAGCAGAACTTCAGTCTTTTTCTCTGCTCAAATGTTCTCCAAGATTTACAACAGATGAAAAATACAGCTTCCATCTAGAGATGGCCTTGAATGGGAAAATGGGCAATCTTCGAATTCATACTTCATTGACACTGGTAAATCGCAAATCATGATGAATATATGGATTTTTGTTGAGCTAATGAGCCAATTCATTAGTTCCTCTCCACTTTTAAGAACACTATGAAAAGGGCTCCCTCAGGCAACTAGACACCACAGTCCACCAAGAAGCTTCCACTGATATTCCTCTACACTCTGCAACTTTGGTGAAGTTTGAGTTTTGGATATCTGTGTTATTTAGAGTGGTCCCCCACCCTTTTGTGGTTCTGCTATATCGTGGGACTGCACTACATTGGTGCCCCAAAAGGGCTTGAGGGAGGGGAGGAAGGTTTTAAAAGTCCGGGCTTTTTAAACCTTTCCCTCCCCTTCCCCAAGCCCTGGGCTCCAGCTGATTGGCACTGGGGGGGGACAAAAGTTTTTTTCTCCCCCACCCCAGCACCAATCAGCTGGAGCCCGGGGCATTGCACGCCGCTCCCCCGCACCTGGGGGTCAGGAGAAGTGGTGCATGATGTTTAAAATGACTTTAAGCAATGGAGCCAATGTTTAAAATGTCTTTAAGCAATGGAGCCAAGCATATTGTGGATTTTCAATGACCGTGGGTTGACTCAGGTCCCTAACAACCACAATACATAGGGAGTTACTGTACTCCCAAAGAGCACTCCACCCTCAGGAAAGTGGCAGAGGCTGCAGGCGGCAAGGGCCAAAAAGTGTGAGTGTGTGTGTGTGTGCATGTGTATGTGTGTGTGCATATGCATGCGTGTGTGCAACTGGAGCACAAATGGATCCTTAGCTTCACACAGAGACAAAGCATAAGTTGTGTGAAGAAATAGGAGCTTCCACAACCTGTATTTTACACTAATTGCAAAAAAAAAAAAAAAAAAAACACCAAGAACATAATCCAGCATCTTGTTGTCATGTAAGAGTTAAGAACTCTCAAGTGGGGCATTCCTTGAGTTTCTTGCTCTCCCAGGATGACCACATTCACTTACAGTCCTGGCAATAGTAAGGTTTCTATTAGAGATGGGCACGAAACGAACAATTTTTCATTTCTGTTTTCGTTTTTTTGTTTCGTTATGTAATGAAATGACAAACACATTTTGTCTCTAAAATGAAACAAAACGAACAGAAACACCGGAAATTTTGTCGTGTGTTTCGTTTCCGTTACTGCAATATGAGTGAATTGTTTAAAATCCTAAAAAAAAATAATCACAAAAAATTGAAATAAATGGTAACGAAATGGTAATGAAACAAATGAAAAGAAAAACGAATTTTCTTCAAAAATTCACGAAAAACAGAAACAAACCGAAACGGACCCTCCAAACGACAAACGACAAACGAAACGCCATTTTTTTATTCATGCCCATCTCTAGTTTCTATGCATCTTTAAATGCAACTATCAGGTAGCTGCCTTAGATGCCCTAAACACATCCAATCTCACCTGATTTTGGAAGCTAAGCAGGGTCGGCCCTGGTTAGTAGTTGGATGGAAGACCACTAGGGAATACCAGGTGCTGTAGCCACCTGGTAGGAACTGGCAAAACCAGTCCAGTATTCCTGCCAAGAAAACTCCATGGATGTGGGGTCACAAAGAGTCAGTCACGACTGTAACAACACAACACACACACTCACACACCCTATCAGGTATACTGCAGATCTTGCAAACATGCCCGTAAGGGTGTTCTGAGAAGTCTTGGTCAATACAAAAACTTTTCCCAATTACAGGGTTAATTTTTGTTAAATGAAAGTATTACCAAGATATGACTGACATTAACTTTCATCCTAAGACTTTGCTGCTCACAATTTCTGCATATAAGGGCCCGTTCTCTTAAATCAGTTCTCCACATAAAAAAATGACTTGCATAAACATTATTACATACACTATGAGGCCAACGGTTTGGACCGCGAACAAGTTCTCCGTATTAGAAATACCAACACTAATTTCATTGGCCTGAAACGTCAATAAAGAACAAAATATTGCCATTGCCCAAATTTGGAATTTGGACCAGCGCCAAACTGAGCAATTACTTCGCCTTGCTTACTTCGGTCTATTATATCCGAAAAAGGGGAAAAGCCAATTCTCCGTTCTATGATTTCCACACAGAAGAACTTGAAGTAACTTTTTAAAAATAGTCTCCCACATGGAAGGCCAGGCTTCTTCTCGCCCTTCAATAAAATACAATAGCCAGTGGGAGACACCCTCAATGGCGTGACCCTTCTTAAGCTGCCCCATGTGGTACCACAATCTGGCCTACCCTCCATGTACTCTATCTGCGGAGGAAATATATAATAACTGCGGGAGATACCAGCTTATACAATGTTTGTTCCTGTATGCTTATGGAAACCGGGTGTTTGAAGTGGCAGCCTAAAATGTTGAAAGGAAAGTCAGCTGGTGACAAATGCAGAAAAAGGAGCCAAGGAGAGATGAAAATGTGAAGAAAGCATTGAGAGAGCCAACTCTGAGCAACAGCGAAAGAGTGCAGCAAGGGTGTCACCTTTCCACAATGCCTGGGGCAGTCTGGCATTGGGGGAAAGGCAAGTTAAGGGGTATCATGACAGCTAGGAGAAGGGGGGAAAGATGCTACCGGTTGATATTTGTACCCATGCTCACCTCCTGAAGCTGAATGCTGAGCAACTCGGGACAGAGAGAAAGATCTTCTACTTCTCACAGTGTGTAGTTAAACTGCAGAATTCCATGTCACCATATTTAGTCATGACTGCTGACCTGATCGGGTTTGAACAAGGACTGGAGAAATTCATGGAGGTTGGGATTCATCAATCGCTACGGGTCAGGAAGATGTTACCACCCCTAGGGAACTGGGAATGTTTAGCCTTTCAAAAAGAAGGCTGAGGGGGGGATATGATAGCTATGTTTAACTATTTGCAAGGATGTCATATTGAAGAGGGAACAGGTTTGTTTTCCATAACTTCAGAGACTAGGACTCGGGGCAATGGTTTCAAACTACAGGAAAAGAGATTCTGTTTGAACATTAGGAAGAACTTCGGGAGAGTTAGAGCTGTTTGGCAGTGGAATATGCTGCCACAAAGGGTGGTGGAGTCTCCTTCTTTGGAGGTTTTTAAGCAGAGGCTGGATGGCCATCTGTCGGAAATATTCTGATGGGGGTTCCTGCATGGCAGGGGGTTGGACTAGATGGCCTTTGAGGTCTCTTCCAGTTCTATGATTCTATGATTCTATTATTCTAATATTAGAAGCCATATATATGGTAGTATGTGGAAAATGCAACCAGGAGGAAGGCACTCTCAGAAGCTCCACAAACACCTGGTTGGCCTTTATGGACCAGATAGGCTTCAGGTCTAATCCAAAATGGTCCCTCTTACATTTTTACTAGATGTGGAGAAGTCCTTATAATGCAGGGCTGTCCAACTTTGAACAGGCCAAGGTCTACTTTTTTCAGCCCAAAGTGCCTGAGGGCTCCTACACTAAAACCTCTACTTACGAAATTTATCCGTTCCGAGCACATGCTCATAAGTAAAAAAACTGTAAGTAGAACAGCGGTTCCCCATAGGAATGCATTGAAAATCAATTAACCCATTCAATTAACTTGCTCTACAGGTGCTGTTTTGCAACAGTAGCTTGCTTTACGGTTGCTCTTTGTGACAGTAGCTTGCTTTGCGGCTGCTGAATTATTTATTTATTTTTTCCTCTGCCAACCGTGGATAACTGAATCAGTGGATAATGAATCAGTGGATACAGGGGTCCTACTATAAATACAATATTATAAATGGGTCAGCCCATTTTCTTTTCATATCTTCTACCAGTCCCTCCTTTGTTTTCCAGGAATCTCATACTAGAGCATGCATCTGCATAATGTCTCCTGCTCTGAGAATCAAGATCCACTTCTGGATCCTCTTTCCTCATGCTTGCCCCATAGACCAGGGCGTCCCCAAAACCACTCCGAAAATTAAACTATGCCCTGAACACTCAGCTTCATAAAACAGGCCTCCCCTTTCCCATTCAAAGGTGTCCTTCAAACAGGTAAAGCCTTCACTGATTAATCTAGAGATTAAACCAATTAAACCAATAAGGAGGAATCCCTTCAAGGGAACTGTTCTAAATACATAGCACAATTGCACCATTTTTATATTGCTGCTATAATGATTTATGACGCTGAGGATGTTTTTAGCCTATAGCTTTCATCGGATTTAGCCTCCACAGCCAAGCTATGGCAGCTGCGGGCCAAAAAAAAAAAAAAAAAAAAAAAACCTAGGTGGAAAGTCACAGATGGCCACCTTGACTTAGCCTGCATATAAATTATGTGTTATAGCATGTTACTTATTTTCACGGTTGTAATTTTCACTGGCTCTTTCTCACTCTTGGCTATCCCATTTGGCCACTGCACTGGAAAACATTCACAGGTTCTACCCCAGAGACCATAGCTGCTAGTGAGATAGGTACTTCCAAAATTTATTTATTATTTTATTGTGTTTTTGAAGGCTTTCACAGCTGGGATCAGATAGCTGTTGTGAGTTTTTCAGGCTGTTTGGCCATGTTCTGGAAGTTTTTCCTCCTGACGTTTCACCAGACTCTGTGGACGGCATCTTCAGAGGGCAAGTTGCTTAGGGAACTAGGAGTTCTCTCTGTGCTCTGGAGTATAAAGTCTGGTGAAATGTCAGGAAGAAAAACTTCCAGAACATGTCTGTGAAGATTCTCAGTCATCCAGGTGAGTTTATTTGGAAGTTGAGTCATGGCTACTGGACTTCTTTTTTGAGAGATGGAAAAGTTTCGCTGTTCATCCAAACAGCTTCATCAGTCTGAATACAGCTAGTGCAAATCCTCCATCTTATAGGCAGCTTTGACCTCTCACAACATATATTATTTTAGTATATATTAGATTTTTTTATTTTGTTTTATTTTATTTTATTTTTGCATTTCTAGTCTGGCTTTCTCCGGGTGGGTGGGCAAGGCAGCTCAGAGTGATTAAAAAGTCACACTACAAACATAATAAAAAGCAATGAATGTTGGTTGACTTCCATTCCCAGGGGGACCGATCAGCAGGGCTTTGATGGGGAGGTGTTGCAATTCGATATTATTTGGGGTCTTAAATTTAGCTATTGCTTTAGCCGCTTCATTCACAGCCTTCACTGGGTCATGGATTTCTCTGAATCTTCCCCTTTTCAAATTCCCTGACAACAAAGTACAGTCCCTTCTTCCTACTCCTCTACAAGAACACAAGGTATGCATGTTTTAGTGCCCTGCAGTAGGCAAACTTGAGATCAGCCTTCTCACCGAAGGGCAGAACATGATAGACAACCCATGAGTGGTAGAAAGATGGCATGTAATTGCCACTGTAGGAATCCTCCTTGCCTGTGGAATGTGCAGATCACCAGATTAACTCAATTTCTGGTACATGATTTTAGATGCTCTACAACAGGGATGTCCAAACTTTTTGCAAGGAGAACTGGGAGTTGAGTCATGGCTACTGGACTTCTTTTTTGAGAGATAGAAACGTTTCGCTGTTCATCCAAACAGCTTCATCGGTCTGAATACAGCTAGTGCAAGAGACCTTCTTATAGTCAGCTTGACCTCTTGTCCCCTGGTCTGATTGGCTCATAAGACGAACAAAGCCTGAATAGGCTCGTTAGGGAGACATTAGTGTCCATGGCCTTAAGGAAAACAATGGCCTAAGGTGCTGAAACCCATCAAGAATGGGTCGTTAGCTGTGACCTGGTGGTGAAGGCTCCTTGATTTGCCTGGGTACTTTGGAAAGGACAGCCTGATAAGTAGCAGATAGGCTATGCCGGAACCCACCACTTCTGTTGAGGGAGGGATTTTCAATGCTAACATGAATGGCTTCCCTTACTCCTCTCTCAAACCACCTCTCTTCTTTGTCTAATATGTGTACATCCTCATCTTTGAAAGAGTGGCCTTTTCCCTTCAAATGGAGGTGTACTGCTGATTCTGGTCCTGAGCTGTTACCTCTCCTATGTTGGGCCATTCTGCATATACTATATTGCTCCTTTTATGGTTTGGTATTGGATCCTTTGGGTGGACAAGTCTCTGCCTTAGTGTGTTCATGGGTTTGAAATAAACAGGGATGTGGTGTTTGCCAAAAATCATTTTAAGCTTCTCTGACACTCCCGCCATGTAGGGAATGACCAGGTTCTTCCGTCGGGTCTGGGTCTCAGAGACATTAGTGTCCATGGCCTTAAGGTAAACAATGCCCTGACTTTGGGCATGCCTGGTCTACAACATCTATTTCAGCCCCAAGAGGGCTTTAAGCCTAGAAAGCAAACCCGGTTAGCCTAAAAGTGCTGGTTTACCTCATTTGTGAAACTGATCTTGATGTTAATAAGAACCTGTGTGTGGATGATGTTCCAAAGCAGAACTGAAATTATTGGTGTCCAAGGAGTCACTGTTGATAAGGCTCAGCCCATCTCTCATCCTTCAATGTGGCTTCATTTCCATTCAAATGAAATGCCAGAACTGCAAACAGCAGTTTAGCAATTGTTCATCCCTAACGAACCCTCTTTAGAAAGTAAACCCTGAGCTCATTCCAGCTTCCTGTATAGGTTTGCTCCTTTTTCTCTCAGTAATACGTTTTGAGGGGAATGCCCTTCTAGGGGCCTTCATGGAACTTTCTTGTGATACATCAGCAGACAATTTTAAGTTGGGGGAAAGGAAAGTAGAAGACAAACCTCAGTGATATCAACCAATGATAACTCTCAGGAAACCTCAACAGGTCCAAAATGCAGCAGCCAGATTGCTGACTGGGGCAGGATACAGAGATCACATCACACCCCTATTAAAGCAATTCCACTAGCTGCCAATCAGCTGTGAAGCACAATTCAAAGTGCTGAACTTGACCTACAAAGCACTGTACAACCTGGGTCCTAGCTACCTCAAAGATCGCTTTTTAAACTTTTTAAACTGACGGCTAGCAGGCTACTTTCAAACCCTTGGTGGGCTACCGGTAGCCAACAGTCTACCCATTGTGCAGGACTGTTTTAGGCAACCTATGATCCTTCCCCTGAAAGAGAAATTATCCTTCATAGTATGCTGCTAGCAAAAACAATACAGGGCACAGGGCCGATGCAAGAAGAGAAGCATCCCTCTCTGCAGGGGGGTCGCCAATCTCTGACATGCATAGCAATATGGCAATGGAGACAAAGAGGCTGACAAATTGGTTACCATTGCCCGCAGACTACTGATAAAGGCAGGAAGGAGGCAGATGACCCACTGATGTACCTGTTGTGAGCCACCTTGGGGCCTCCATGGGGACAAAAGGAGCCAGATGGATAATTTAAATCCATAATAATAAATAGTACATTTGTATAGGGTGGCTCTCCCAGCCCCATGTCACCATAGTAGCCCTGATGCTTTTCTGCCAGCTATTTCAATAAGTTCTGGATCTGAGAGGGTCATCCGAGCAAAATCACTACAGGACAAGCAGCATATGGTGCAGCTCCAGTGGCAGGACGTTCCAGGGACTGGCAGTGTGTCCCAGCTGGGCCACCCACACCCGTGTGCTCATCTGCCTAAATGCACACAAACTACAGAGATTCCTTCAGATAGAATCATGACTGTTGAAGTGGTATCCAAATCAATAGAAGAGTGGTTCCCAAATTTTGGTCCCTAGATGTTCTTGGAGCTGCCTAGATGCCCTAAGCACATCCAATCCCGCCTGATTTCAGAAGCTAAGCAGGGTCCGCCCTGGTTAGTACTTGGATGGGAGACCACCAGGGAATACCAGGTGCTACTAGGTGCTGTAGGCACCTGGAGTAGGAACTGGCAAGCCACTCCAGTATTCCTGCCAAGAAAACTCCATGGACATGTAGTCACGAAGGGTCGGTCATGACTGTAACGACACAACACACACATACACAGATGTTCTTGGTCTGAAATTCTTAGAAGACCTCGCGGCTAACTGGGCTGATCATGAAAATCTGGAGACCCAAGATTTATGTTTGCTTGTCTATTATACTGCCCACTTGGCCATAAGGGCCACTCTGGGTAGTTTACAACTACCTTCACCCCTGGGTCTGGTGACCCAAGCCTTTGTCTAACCATGAAACTGTTGTGTGAATACAATCCGGGCAGGACAAAACAATCTTCAAAGTCCCCGTCCAGAAGAACTCTTTTAAAAGTGGGGTGGGGTGGGTATGGGACACACATTGCATCCACCTGGGAATCTAGCCATACACAAACCAAATAAACTTTTCTTCTCATTGTAAAAGTGGAATTTTGCACCTGTTTTAGGGTTACGGAGAGAACTCCCTCCCCCCTACACACACACATCAAACAGATTTGGACTGGTAAGTTCCTTGTTCTTCCTAAACAGAGCCTAACCTGGTTTTCATAAATGAGTAGGATATAGTTAGTTTCTTACACACACACACACACACACACACACACACACACACACACACACACACACACACACACACACACACACACACTTTTATAGAGTCTCCACAAGCTCCCCAGAATAGCACTTCTCTAACACGTGGCATATATATACATTGTTGCCTAGCATCGCGATGTGATGGAGATGACCTGTTTAAATCACTGGATAAAAATGCTCCCAAGTTATATTTCAACCTTGCAGCACAAAAATAAATACCCTTAGCGTGTCATCTTAAGTAGCTGTCATTGTTTCCGTACGCTGTATTTCCAGTTATGTCCAGGATCAAGACTCAAACAGCCAAGCAGAATTTGGAAGAAAGGACACACTTTTTTTATTTGGAAGTTGGATCATCATCAGCTTTCTGCTTTTTTTTGTTTAAAGAAAGTGTTGCTTTTGTGATTTTACCCACAGGGCTGGGTGGGTGTTAGCAGTTAAAAAACCAAGTCAGGTGAAAAAGAACAGTACTGCTAGTTTTCTAATTTCTTGCAGATGTCTGAAATACAAAGCCACTGTCAGAAAAATAATTAGCAGCCTTACCGGATTCCTTGAATAGATGCAACTAACTTTATAGAATAGCCATGGCTTTGAGGGTCGGCTGGAGAATCAGTGGCTTACGTCTCAGATTGTGGAGCCCAAGTCTGGCAATTCAATTTCCCACTATGCCTCCTGGGAGAGGATCCCACCTGGGTAGCCTTGGGCAAGCTGTACAGTCCCCGGGGCACCCCCGGAAGAAGGGAATGGCAAATGTACTCTCTACCTAGGCAGCCCTGAAAAGGGTTGCAATAGGTCAGCATTGACTTGACAGCATGCTATCACCACCACCACCACCACCACCACCACCACCACCACCATCATCATCATCATCATCATCACACAGCAGGCAAGATAACTACACTGGATTTTGTATTACAAATCACTAGTCGAATGCTTCCCAAGCGTTTAGGACTATGTGACGTATTGGCAAATTATGCAAGCAGATCCCTTCTGCAGCTGACTGATGGTGACTTTGTCAACTCCAATTTCTACTAAATACATGCCTAGCTCTTTAGGCACCGCACCCAGCATGCCGATTACCACCGGGGCACGGGATAGCATTTTTCAGAAGCTTGGAGAGGCAGGATCTGTTCTCGATCATCCCAGAGTGCAGGATGTGTAACAATGGGCTTAAAATACAGGAAGTAGTTTTTAGCTGAATAGCAGGACCAACTTCCTAACTCTTAGAAGAGTGCGGCAATGGAACCAATGACCTTGGGAGGTGTTCAGCACTCCAGCATTGGAGGCATTCAAAAGAAAACTGGACCACCATATGTCAGATCTACTTTGACTTGGATTCCTGTAGGGACTCAATGACTGTAGGCTCCTTCCAACTCCATTAGGCTATGATTCTCAGCTCTTCCACTGCTGTGACTACATGGCCTTCAACATATTTGGAGCCCTATCCATGTCTTCATCTTGTCTCACCTACCATTACCAGTGTCCACCCACTTCATGCTGGAGAAGGTGTTCCATTCGTCTGTTCGTTGACACTGCAGGCCCATCACACCAAAGAAATGGTGGGGCCTCTGTGAGGATGTCCAGCAGTGGAAAGATTGGGGCTTGTTTGGTGCCATCACTTCTTGGTGGTCGGAGCAGGTCTCCTCAAGTCAACTGCCCCAGGGAGACTCCCTTATAAGGAGGGGAGGAAGGTAAAGCAGTACCTTGACATAACATAAGAACATAAGAGCATCAGAAGAGCCATGCTGGATCAGGCCAAAGGCCCATCTAGTCCAGCTTCCTGTATCTCACAGTGGTCCCACCAGATGCATCTGGGAGCGCACAAGACTAGATCCCTGTCTCCTGATACCACTCCCCTGCATCTGGTTCTTGAAGTACCCCGGTTTTAAGCCTGGAGATGACATATCTGCATCATGGTTTGTAACCTGTGATGGACTTCTCCTCCAGGAATCTGTCCAATCCCCTTTTGAAGGCATCCAGGCCAGATGCCTCACCACATCCTGTGGCAGGGAGTTCCACAGACTAACAATGCGCTGGGTAAAAAAAAAATCTTTTGTCTTTTCTTATTCTCTCAGCCCTCAATTTGAGTGTATGTCCCCTAGTTCTGGTATTTTGTGAGAGGGAGAAGAGAGAAGAGAAGGAGAAGGAGAAGAGAAGAGAGAACATGAGACCTTGCATAATGATAATCCAACAGGCTGAAGTAGTGGAGGCCTATCTGATTCTACGATCCATAAATGGCTGCATGCAGAAGAAAAGAGATTATTTTGGTGGCCCTGGTCAAGTGAGATAAATCAACTATTCTGTGTCCATCTTGAAACAGCTCTGCAACATTCATGCATTTTGCAAAGACTAAACCACAGCCTCTAGGACTGACTGTACGTATCCACTATGTCTACCCAGTAGCATATTTCCATTTACCACTGCAAAACAGCTTTAAGTGACCAATGTGGTCCAGTCCTAAGGATGAGCCTTAGGGAGACCTAATAAACATTGGTTTGGTCCTTGTATTTATGGACCTCAGTGCTTCAAGAGCTGGTGATGGTCTAGGGTAGAGGTGGGCACTTCCCCTAGTTTGGCATTTTGGTGCCATTCAGTTATGGGGCCCACAGGCGTTGTGCAGAAGCCCTGGATTCTGCACTTCACCTCCTCCCACAGGTACAACATCAGAAGCAGTGCTGCAGACTTCCCTGTCATGGCTCCTCCTCTGACTGGGCACCCATGGGAGGAGGCAGGGCATGGAATCTGGGGTGCCCACACAGCTCCTGTAGGACTGATCCATTGGACCAAACTGAAGCAAATGTCCGTCTCCAGGTCTTGGTCTAATATGAAGGATATGGGGCAAGTTCAGGAGACCTAAGGCTCTGCACCGATGCAGCCTTCAGGTTCAGAAGCAGAATTTCATTCATTCATTGGCACCCTTCGGTCTCGAAAGACTATGGTATCATGCCTGGAGTAGAGATCCTAAAACAACACCTAGCATGACTAAATAGACCAATCTGAGAATGGCAGTCACTACCGCACTGGGGGCAGATATATTCTGTTCCTTGCCCAGTCCTTGGGTTTTGTTGTTTCTGTGCCTGCCTCTTTTCCTCTGCCTGTTGGACAAATACCTCTTCGAATTTATGTAGACCATGCTGTATCTTTTGCCTCCAGACAGTGCGATCAGAGGTCAGGGTTTCCCATTTGTTGAGGTCCATTCCCAAGGCCTTCAAATCCCTCTTACAGATATCATACCGCACCTGTGGTCTCCCTCTGGGGCGCTTTCCCAATACCAGAGGATTATGATTCTGAATATCAATTCAAATGCCTCTTCTTTTGACATTTTGGAATATCAAAACAAGAGACAGCTCAAGTCATCATGTCCATCATGAGGGCTTCCAGGAAGCAGGTGGTTGTTAAGGGCATGATCAGAACTATGAGTGATTCAGACCAGTTGGGGCCAATCTACCCAAAAGTCAAACTACAATGAAATACCCATTAAAAATATTCCCTACGCTTCCATAAGCAGTGGCAACAAGTTCTTAAGAAGCTTGGATCTTTCAAAAGCTGTCACAACAACAAGAGTTAACTTTAAAAACGTTCTGTCTTGACCTCAATCCTGGAGATCCCCCATCCCTTTATTCCAGCATACAGTAGGACCCCCGTATCCAATGATTCATTATCCACTGATTCAGTTATCCACGGGTGTCAGAGGAAAAAACTAAATAAAAAAATCAGCAGCCTCAAAGCAAGCTACTGTCACAAAATAGCAGTTTTGGGGATTTGGGGGCATTCCCTCTTATCCACAATTTTAATTATCCACGGGAAGGCCTGGAACCAATCCCCAGAGGATACCGGGGTCCTACTGCATTTGTTTCCTTGTCCAAATGCGATGGAAATAATACACATTCTTATGCATACATCACCCCCAAAAGCAATGGGGTTACCACTTCTCTCTTCCTGAGAGCACTCTTCTGACTTTTGCCAAAGAAGCGGGAAAATGTTTACCTTTCCACTTGATTAGCAAGAAAGGCAGAGAAGCCAGGCCCATTGGTGGGGGTGGGGGGGTGAGGGAGTGCGCCAAACATCCAAAAATCAAGAAGAGCACTACAGTATCAGAGTTATCAAACTCACAGCCTCAGGTTCAATTTCCAACGCACAACAGAAAGAAAGAAGTCCTACACCCACAAAGGTCCCAGTCAGGCGATATGAAAGGAAACATTTAAACGGAGGGAGGGATTGGCACCATTTGAAGATTCACTCAAGCTTAGCATTCTTGGCTGTGCAGGGCCAGATAAAAGTTTTAAAAGAATTCACCCGATAAAGACAAGACCTTCAAGCTCTCGGTGCTGATACGACACCAAAAAGGCTTTGTATCAGCACACTTTGTATCAGAAGTTCCAGCTTTCTCCCAAAACTAGTCTGTGCACGGCCAAAAAAGAGGGGGGGATACACTTCTAGCTTCATGTTCACAACAACACACACTCACACCCCTTGCTTCAAGGTAACAGCGTTATCAAGCCCCCTTCCCTGGTTTGTTTCTAACTCACAAAGGCCAGGAAGCAATTTAGCAGTTGAGCAGATAAAAGCAGCTCAACAATGCCTTTACATATGGGATCAAAACCTGGAGGGGTGGAGGCCGAAAGCGAACCCCCATACTCCTCCTCACTGACAACAGATCAGGGACATGTTCTTATGTCACATCGAACCTTTGCAAAACCTTTTAGTATTCTTTAAAAGCCTAGTGGCTAGTGACAGAAAGCCACTTAACCCACATGTATAAACATGACTGCAACAGGTTGATGCATTAAGCCTCACAGGTTGATCTCCCTGCCTTATTATTAGCATGTTAAATAGCCATATTGTGTTTGTGTGTGTGTGTGTGTGTGTGTGTGTGTGTGTGGGTGGGTTCATACATCCACCCACCCTCAGCTCTTAAAGAACCTCCAGTATTAAAATTATGTCTTCTGCAAGTAAAACTCCGAAGTACTTTGCAAAGCTCCAAGTAAGGCAAGTCAATAGGGTTCCCTTGACTGCGTCTTCGCTGAGGAAATGCAGAAATTACCTAGAAAATCCACTCTCCAACGAAGGAAGCCACAGAAACCACAGGGTTGTTTTTTCAATATAACTCTCCAGCTGCATCAGCCAGCGGTCGACTTATTAAAGAGCTCCAAATCCTTCCAGAGGAATCCCACCTTAAAATAACAAGGCATCCCGCTTTTCCTTGCTGAGTTAAGAAACATGTATGCTAAACTCTCCCTGAGGATTTGGCTAGAACATCTGCTTAAGTTTACTCCCCCCACTATCACATCTGTGAGTGGGAAAAAACCTAAGGACCACAAACTCCTACTGCGTGTTGAACTTAGTGGTTGTTGCAACTCCGAAGGGTTAGAGTGCCGACTGTAAAGCCGCTCCGTTCCCCAATAATCCCCGGCGATCCTAAAAAGCAGGTTTTTAACAGCCCGATCCTTCGGCAGCTGTTTCCTCGGGAGTAAGCACCCTGGTCGGCCCGCGAGGAAAAGTTGCGGGAGTAAAAAAAAAAATACAAAACACCGCGAAGAGTTTTCAAGAAGGGCAAAGAAGCAGGCCTACCTACCTTAAAACTTGCCAGCTTTTCAGTGGGTCCAGGTCAGAGATGATCGAAACCATCGTCTTATTTTAAATTTTTTGTGTTTTATTGGTGGGGGGAAAGGCAAAGGAACCGCAGTCCTTAAAAGGAACCGGCCTTCGCTGCTGACTGCGTGGGAATGACAACAAGACCGTCCAAAAAAAAGAGAGAGAGAAGGAAAAACAGCCTGACTCTTCCCCCTGATAAGAATTTGAGCGTCTCTCTCTGACTCTCTTTTGTTTCACCACTCCCCCCACTTAAAAAAAGAATAATAATTCAATCTTCCGATGTTAAGAGGCAGCTTGGCAAAAGTTGCCGTCGGCGCTCTCGCTCGCCACTTATGAAAAAAAACAAAGCAAAACATAAGGAAGCCAAGCTTTTGGGGGGATCTCCTGCCCTCCCCGTTCCCCCGATCCGAGGGGGGATTTCCCCCCCTCCACAAATGGGTCGGATCCGGACCCCGGGGCTCGATCTCGCCTCCGGAGGGCCACACCGCCCCGCCCCAGCGTTCTTCAAGGACCAACTCAGAGCAATTTGGGACGGGGGGGAGAGAAGGTTCCCGGCTGGGCTGGCAAAGCGACGGATTTACCACGAACCGAGAGGCTTTCCAGCTGTGGGTTTGTTTAGCAAACCCGCCTCTTCACTCACTCACTCACACTCACACTCACACACACACACACACACACACACACACACACACACACACACACACACACACACACACACACACACACACACACACACACACACCTCCAGACTTACTCCAGAGTTTAGGATGTTGTGACGCTCCGAAGGCAAGCCCACCACCGCTTTATTTCCCCCCGCCCGCTGAAAGCAAGGAAGAGTTTTCCTCCCGAGGCCAAACCGAACTCACTCTTCCCTCGGGCTCCCTCGCCTCCTTCCCTCGCGATGCGCCGCCGAGTTGTGGATTTCAGAGCCACAATTCAAACCAGCCTGGGATCTGGCAGCATCTTTTGCTTTTCTCCTTGAAAAGCGAACGTGGGGAGGGGGAGAGAGAGAGAGAGAGAGAGAGAGAGAGAGAGAGAGAGAGAGAGAGAGAGAGAGAGAAGGAGCTGTTGATGAATGTCTCTTTTTCTGGCTATTATTGCCGCCAGAACCTTAGGAGTTGAAAAGCCTCCGCTAAATTCCTTGGAATTTGGGGGTTGTCTGTTAATTCTGTCCTTTAAGAGAGAGAGAGAGAGAGAGAGAGAGAGAGAGAGAGAGAGAGAGAGAGAGAGAGAGAGAGATTTCTGCCACCTATGATTGCAAACAGTATTTCTGCACCCATTTTTGTCAAGGGGGTTGTTGTTGTTGTTGTTGTTGTTGTTGTTGTTGTTTGGCATTGTACCTACATGCTGAGAAGAATGTGGCCTTTGGTTTAACCAAGCTGTTGTGCACCTACTTCATAAATTTCTGTCTCCTGCCTGCCCAAATTAATAACTCAATGGAAGACATACAGGGCTTTGCTCAGAATCCTATTGGCAATCTAAGTTTGCATAGTAACACAAGTACGTAATGGTGCCATGCTTGCCCTTCGTTCCTGAGATGTTGATCTCATTCCTGCACGCTCACCTGGCTGAATCTCTGTCTTGAATGCAAGGAGCATTCAATGATTGTTATCGAGTGTCAATTAACCACCCATGTTTGTACAATGCTATCCTAAGTTTTGAGTGTCTTCACCTTATGCAGGATCCCTGGGACAGAAGGAGACCAGTGTATCTGGTGGAATACATCTCTGCTGCTGCGTTGAGTTCCCCCAGACCTTTACTTCTGGGGGGGGAGTATATGGGCATTCCCCATTATATATATGTTGGGACACAGCTGTCTGGAGCAAAACTGGAGTTCATGGAGGCTATGGCAGCCATGGGCCTGTCTCAACATGTTATGGGGTCCATAGATGTTGCAGGTCATACCTCTGATCTGGTGTTCATATTGAAGGATGATCTCAAGGTAGTGAACCTTAGATCCTATTCCTTGTCGTGGTCAATCATGGACAAGGGACAATAAACTGAAACTGAATCCAGATAAGAAAGAGATCCTACTGTTAGGAAGATTGTGGGGCTGGCTTGAGGGACGTTCACCTTGATGGGTTATACTCCCCCTGTGGAATTAGGTTCACCACCTGGGTGTATTTTTGGAACCAGCTCTCTCTATGGAAACATATATCTGCTATGGCCAAGAGTGCCTCTTTATTTTAAACTTGGCTTGATGGCCCAGTTGTGCCTCTCCCTGGATAGGCAACAGCTAACAACAGTGGCTCATACATTATCTGCCTTATCTGGATGACCAATGGGTAATCTCTGTGACACACCTCTGTAATCCTGTCTATATAGGGCTGCCCTTGAAGTCAGTATGGAAATGTCAGCAGGTCCCAAATGTGGTGGCCTAACTTAATCAAAGGTACCAGCTGATAAGAACACATATTCCCAGGCGTTGTTGTTGTTGTTGTTGTTGTTGTTGTTGTTGTTCAGTCATTCAGTTGAGTCCGACTCTTCGTGACCCCATGGACCAGAGCTCGCCAGGTCTTCCTGCCTTCCACTGCCTCCCGGAGTTTGGTCAAATCCATATTGGTTGCATCGATGACACCGTCCAACCATCTCATTCTCTGCCGTCCTCTTCTCCCTTTGCCTTCAATCTTTCCCAACATGAGGGACTTTTCCAAGGACTCCTCTCTCCTCATGAGGTGGCCAAAGTACTGGAACCTCAGCTTCAAAATCTGTCCTTCCAGTGAACATTTGGGGTTGATTTCTTTCAGGATGGATAGGTTTGATCTCCTTGCAGTCCAGGGGACTCTCAAGACTCTCCTCCAGCACCACAGCTCAAAAGCATCAATTCTGCAGCGATCAGCCTTCTCTATAGTCCAGCTTTCACTTCCATACATCACTACTGGAAAAACCATAGCTTTGACTATCCTGACCTTAGTTGGCAAAGTGATGTCTCTGCTCTTTAGGATGCTATCTAGGTTTGCCATTGCTTTCCTCCCAAGAGGCAGGCATCTTTTTATTTCGTTGCTGCAGTTGCCATCTGCAGTGATCAAGGAATCCAAGAAAATAAACTCTGTCATTGCCTCCATTTCTTCCCCTTCTATTTGCCAGGAGGTGATGGGACCAGTGGCCATGATCTTAGATTTTTTTTTATGTTGAGCTTCAGCCCATTTTTTTTACTCTCCTCTTTCACCCTCATTAAGAGGTTCTTTAATTCCTCCTCAATTTCTGCTATCAGAGTATTATCATCTGCGTATCTGAGGTTCTTGTTATTTCTTCCGGCAATCTTAATTCCGGCTTGTGATTCATCCAGACCTGCCTTTCGCATGATGTACTCTGCATATAAGTTAAATAGGCAAGGTGACAGTATACAGCCTTGTCGTACTCCTTTCCCAATTTTAAAATTCCCAGGCTTATCATGCCTTTATTGGCTCCTGTTACTTTCCCAGCTTAATTTAAGGCTCTACTCCTCACTTATAAAGCTCTTAATGGTTTATGACACAATATCTGGCAAACATGTATCCCACGAAGCAGCTAGGTTGAAAACTGGCATGCATATTCCAAATATCATTCTTCATTTCAAGTTCAGCAGCCCTTGTTCCTCACTTGATGTCCCACCACTCTGTGTATTTTAGGAGACTGGGAGAGCATGAAATATACTGAAATTTGCAGATCCTTTGCAGGCAGTGCTGATGGACTGAACCTTAAATGTTCTCAATTCTTCTACAGAGAAAGAAAATCCCTGTTTCTGTATGCCATTTCAAATGCATCAATAAATGCCCCATTTCACATAAAAGATGTCCGTGTGCTTTTTAGAAATGTACACATGATTTTGCTCATTTATTCAATTGTATATGTTCACAAACACCATTTTTTCTATTTTTCATGGATTGTATCACATTGCCTACCTCAAAATGTGTGGCTCTCAGAAATCCATCATGATTTCTGTACTTCTCCATGGAGTTATGACTTTGAAAAATCCATTCTAAAAAAACGCCAGAGTGCAAATTGTCTGCACATTTCTTGAGATGCCACCTCCCATCTGCAGAGGTTAATGATTGTGTATGCAACTCACTCTTCGGTGAGTATGCATGCACCAACTACCCCCTAGCTAGCATCTGCAGGACACTTCAAAGCGTTTCACAGATATTTGTTCAGTAACATTCAAATGGTGGGTTTTGTATGAAATGTTTTGCTGCTCATCCAAACAGCTTCTTCAGTCTGACAAAGCTGTTGTGTCTGTAAAGATTCTCAGTCATGCAGGAGAGTTTATCTGGAAGTTGAGTCATGGCAACTGGACTTCTTTTCTTGAGAGATTGAAACGTTTTACTGCTCAAATGTATTGCTTACACACACACACACACACACACACACACACACACACACACACACACACACACACACACACACACACACACACACACACACACACACACACACACACACAATCACTTTATGCTTTGAGGTATAATGGACAAGTCGTTGATAGACTTGCATTTTTTCCATTCTATAGTTATAGGAAATATTTCTTTTACAAAAACATTTCATTCTTCACATCACAGAGGGGGCACTTAATGCACACACACAAAAGATGATGTATATGTGAGATGAGTGAACATATCTCCAAAAGCAGTTATTTGAGATATCCTTATAATATCACCGTGCCACCCTTGGCCATATATACTTCCATCTCACTGAGCACAAAGCTCAAACATCATTGATGTCTTGCTGGTTGGTAGCTACAATATCTGAGCATTCTGGGATATGTAGTTTAAAAATGTAGTTCAAAAGATGTACTTGAAAAAACCATAGCGAATTGTTACAGTCATGCTATGTTTTTTCCTTCCTTCCTTCCTTCCTTCCTTCCTTCCTTCCTTCCTTCCTTCCTTCCTTCCTTCCTTCCTTTGATTGCAGGCAAAATTAAAGAAAAACTAAACAAAACAAAAGACACAAAACGTGTGGCACCTTAAAGACTTCCATATTTTAATGTAACATTTTGTGCCCACGTCCACTTTTTCAAACATATAGCAGCAGAATGAGGTGTGATATAATTTCTTTTTCTTTCTTTTTCTTTCTTTCTTTCTTTCTTTCTTTCTTTCTTTCTTTCTTTCTTTCTTTCTTTCTTTCTTTCTTTCTGGAACTGATTTCATTCTTGCATTTGCATTAAAATCCACTTTTTTAAAAAAATATCCCAAGCAGTTTTATCTTTGCTTGAGCAGAGGTGCATTTGCTAGGATGCGAGTGCAACATTTAGCTCTACCTGCTGTTTCTCATAAAACAGTGGTTCTCAACCTGGACTCCCCAGATGTTCTTGGATGGCAACTCACAGATGCCTTCAGCACTAGCTGTGCTGATGAGGATTTCTGGGAGTTGTAGTCCATGAAGTTCTGGTGACACAAGTTTGGGAATCACTGTCACAGTGATCTAATTTATATTGTCCCTTTCTCCATCATCAGAGTCAAAGAAGGGGACTATAAGGCCATCAAATCCAGTTCCCTATTCATTGCAGGAAGCAAAAGCAAAATCTACCTGACAGGTGGTTATCTAATTTTCTCTTAAATGCCTCCAGTGTTGGAGCACTCATCACCTCTTCAGGTCATTGTTTCATTGTTTCCATTGTTGTACTACTCTAACAGTTAAGGCATTTCCCCTGATGTCCAACCAAAATCCAGCTTCCAGTCATTTGAGTCCATTATTATGTACTGTATATGGCAATCCCTCTCCCTCTGAGATTAATGCCTTCCAATAAGCAAGAGTGTCGACTACTGTATTGGGGCAGGGCGGGGTGGGGAAGAACAGCCCTTGCCCCTCCTCTGTAGGTATGGCAGTTTTATAGATCAGAACTGTCTAGTCTTTCAAAGTATATCTGCACTACAGGATTGTATCAGCTGACTCTAATAGCCCCATCCTATATAATCTTAGGACTAGAGATGGGTCGTTTGTCGTTTAGGGGGTCCGTTTCAGTTCGTTTTCATTTTTGTGAATTTTTTGCAAAAAAATTCATTTTTCATTTCGTTACATAACGAAATGAAAAAATGAAAACGAAAATGAAAAATTGCTGTTTTGTTAGCATTCATTACAGTTCAATGTATTTGCTGCAATGAAAACGAAACACACGACAAAATTTCTGTTGTTTCGTTTCGTTTCGTTTCATTTTGGAGACAAAATTCATTTTTTGTTTCGTTACGTAATGAAATGAAAAAGAGAAAACAAAAACGAAAAATTGCTCATTTCGTGCCCATCTCTACTTAGGACGTGTAGCTTGGTGACATGCATGCACTTCAAAAGACAGCACTGTAGCTCTCTGGCAAAGAATCCCAGGTACCTCCACCAAACTACAAATCCCTTTGGCTACAGCCAAAATACCTGAGGTGGTATCTTTATTTAACTCATCTGATGGAAATAAAACATAATGCTGAAATGTGTTGTGTGAGTCAGCTGCTTCCTACTACCTCATGATAGCTTCTCCTCTATCACTTTGCATGTGGGCGCCAGTATCAGAGATAGGACACAAATAATAATAGTAATTTAAACACAATGATCGGGAGTGGAAATAGGGCATATTTTCCAGGAAACAGTTGTCAGTTAATGTGTACTAAATTTCCGCTTTCTCCGGGACTTCAAAAATCCACAAGCCAAATGCCTACCTGAGGGGGAATATGATTGAGACATACAAAATTATGCAGGACATGAGTAAAGTGGACAGAGGGACACTCTTCTCCCTCTCACAAAATATCAGAACTAGGGGACATCCACTCAAATTGAGGGTTGGGAGAGTGAGAAAAGACAAAAGAAAATATTTTTTTAACCCAGTGTGTTGTTAGCCTGTGGAACTCCCTGCCACAGGAGGTGGTGATGGCATCTGGCCTGGAGGAAGGGGATTGGACAGATTCTGGGAGGAAAAGTCCATCACAGGTTACAAACCATGAAAGAGATGTTTAATCCCCAGGCTTAAAAAACAGGGTACTTCAAAGGCCAGATGCAGGGGAGTGGTATCAGGAGACAGATATCTAGTCTCGTGCGCTCCCAGAGGCCTCTGGTGTGGCCACTGTGAGATACAGGAAGCTGGACTAGATGGGCCTTTGGCCTGATCCAGCATGGCTCTTCTTATGTTCTTATGTTCTATGCATCCAAGGAGGGAAGTGGCCCTGCTTTATGTGTCATCCCTGTCCTCTTTTCCCATTTCCTCCCTTCTCCTGTGAAGAGATCACAATTGCAACAAAAATAGGCATTTCGGTCTCATGTCTGTCTGTTTATTTTTATTAGGTTTGTTCCTTTCTCCTGACCTACCTGACATTTTGCCCACTCCTCTACAGCGAGGGAAGAAAAAATAAACAAAACAAAATAACATAGCATAACTCCAAGTATAAGCTTTCTAAAAATAAAAATAGAAAGGTTAAGTGTAGCACACAGATGCTTACAAAAGAGGGTGGATTTCCCAAGGCATATTGAATATCCCCCTTTTCCCCCTGTGAAGACATTGGATTTCTAAGCAACTGCCTTGACATGGTTGGCCAAATAATTCTCTTACCTCACTGTTAGGTCTAGTTCTTACTAGAGGCAGTCAATTTCCTGTAAGAACTTGATGAATCACTTGAGACAGACAGAAAGAGGCTGTTGTGAAAACACGTCTATCTATGAAATAAAATTACTAATTTCCTACACTGAGAAAATTAGCATGCCACGCAAATAGTAAGAGTTTTTCTCTTTACATGGTTTAGAACATGATGGAAACTAGTTCAAGAACCTGCAGAGCAGAATTAACTTTAAGTCTCCCACAGCAGACCATCTTAAATGGGTTGTTCTCCTCAACTGGCACTTACTGTCTCAAATAGCTCAGAGACATTTGGTAAGAGAAAGGATAAAAGGTTCCATTTACTCACCGTTCTGAATACAGCATATCCCAAATGACATATTGCAGAAAAACAATGACTGGCTACCTGAATGAACAGAGCTTAACTAATTAACTAGCTTCATGACTGACTCAATGACTAAACAAATGCATAAATACTCTAGCTGCCTGCTGACTGATTCTAACTGTCTAGCTAATGCAAAAATAATGGGAAAAGAACTGTTCAGGCATGATTCTCTTCAAAATGGGAGCCAGAGAGGGAACAATTGGTTGCTGCTCGATTGATTGACAGCCACTCCAGCCAAGAAAGATCCCTCCCATACAAGAACCTCTTAAAAGCAACACATGGAGGTTGCAATAATCCTGATTCCTGACACTTTGCATATGTGCAGAGGACATGTTGTTGTAGAAAGGGAAGAGACTGGTACCCCATAGAATTGTTGTTACTAAATAGTGTTGTGGTGGGTAGACGAGACAACTCTGACTCCAACCCTTCTGTTTCCAGTGTCATTGCTCTCCTTCATGTGGAGAGAGAGAGTAATGTGAACACGGAAGCCTCCATTATTAATGAAAGCATGTCATAAGAGTTGGGACTTGGCTTTTTTAGGGCTCCATATGGGATCCACCGGAGGCTAGGTTTTGCCCTGTCAGCCTCTGCAAAGATGCTCTCTTCTAAGGTGAGGTCTTTTTAAACTCCAGTTCCCATCATTCCCAGTTATAGTAGGGAATAGGGAATGAATGCATGAATCGGAGCACAGAACACTCACAGTGGCGGCTCCGCTCGAATTATTTTATTCAGCCGGGCTTCTTTGCCTGCCACGAAGAATGTGGGCGCAAAGTCCAGCGCCCATACGCTGGCTGCGTGAGCGGGGAGCAGCCTATTTAAGGCTCCGTGCGCTCCCCGCCTGCTGCCAGTACATGATGAAGCTTGCTGGTCACTTCGGGGCCGGATGGGAATTTTTGGCTATCACTCAAATTGGCCTAGAGTGGTGGCGTGCTTTTGCCCATCCCATCATTCGCATGGCGCCACTGGGTAATGTTAATAAAAGTCCTCCTTCCGGTCACAATTAGCGGTTAGTGCAAGTGGTCTGGTAATTTCAGTAAGCACTTCCATTATACAGCATCTGTAAGGTGTTGGGCAACCCTCATGGATAAATTTGATAAACTAGATTATCAATAGGTAATTGTTAAATAGGAGCCCCGGTCAGGAAATGAGGGCTTGCCAATGGTTAGGAGATTCCTGATGGTAAGATGGCTTGAGTACCTGTTTGGCATCTTACCAAAGGCATTATTCATCATGCCGGATTAATCTCTTATGAATCGGAGGTGCTGATAAGTTATAACACAGAACTGAACTACCACTTGCCCTACAGCACAGAACCTCTTTAACTTGCAGTTATTGCTTTACAGTTAATTAATGTTCTTAATAAATTGTGGCCCTTATTAACTCCAGAATCTTTGTCTCGTCTTTTTATTTCTTTGGGTGGCCAAAGCATCTACTGGGCAGAGGAATGCCCTAGTGATGGCACTGAACCCGTTTGCTCCCTTGTAACCACATTTGATTGGTTTGTTTTTCCTGTGAGCTTCAGTCTGTTTTTTGTAATTCACATCTCTGGTGTCTGTGCCCTTCCACAGAATAAACCCCCAAGCCCACCTTCCCAGAAACTCTGCTGCTTTGAAAAGAAGCAGGCAGATTTCTTTGTGTTAACAGGCAGATTGACAACAGACAAACCCAGAAGAAACAAGGATGGGGAGGAAACTTTTCTACCTATTGGAATTATTGGAAGTCACGCATAGAGATGGGCACGAAACGCAATTTTTCATTTTCGTTTTCTTGTTTCATTACACAACGAAAATGAGATGAATTTTTTTAAAAAATGAAATGAAAACAAAAACGAAACAACCAAATTTGCCATGTTTTTCGTTTCTGTTGCAGCAGATGCATTGAACTAAAAAGGATGCTAACGAAACAGCAATTTTTTGTTTTTGTTTTTGTTTTTTCATTTCATTACCTAATGAAACAAAAACAATTTTTTTTTGCAAAAAACATCACGAAAATGAAAACGAACCGAAACGGACCCCTAAATGACCAAACGACAAACGAAACACCATTTTTTTTGAGTCGTGCCCATCTCTAGTCATGCAATCTGAAAGAGGGTCTGAGTTTTTCCTCAAGTTTATTTATTCATTTATTTGAAATGTTTTTAACCTGCCTTTCTCCTTAAAATGGCCTAAGAAATTTTTTTAATTAAAATTATAAAACTACAATACAAAAAACATAAAACAACAAAATACTGTAAAAAAAAAAAATGTTAATCAATACACACACCAATATGACAAAAATATAACAAATATAACAACAATAAACCCCGTGCAACCCATTCCCCCTCCTTGGGACTTTAGTAAAATTACAGCTCTCGTGGTATTGACCAGTCCATTTCCCTCAAGATGGTTGAAAACAATTAAAAGACAATGCTTAAAAGCTAAAAACAGCAAGTATTCAATTTATTTAAAAGAAATAGTTTTTTCAGGGAAAGCTTGCCAGAAGACAAAGTTCTTCTCCTGATTGGGGAAAGGACAGCGAAGATGGGGCCAGTCTGGTCTCCTGTGGGAGAGCGTTCCAAAATATAGGAGCAGCAACAGAGAAGATCTTCTTTGGTATCCTTGGTGGGACAGAGAAAGCTGCCCCCGATGAGCTTAATTCCAGGGCAGGTTCATAGAAAGAGATGCAGCCTTTTAGACAACTTGGTGCCACACTCTTTAGGGCCTTATAGGTTAAGCAGAAGCACATTGAACTGGGCCCTGAAACATAATCGGCATCCAGTGAAGCTGCTGTAACAAGGAAGTTATATACACTAGAGATGGGCACAAAATGATTTTTTTCATTCCGTTATTCATTATCTGTTTTGTTATGTAACAAAACGAATAACGAACCTGGCGATGAAATTGGAATGAACCGAACAGAACCAAGAAAACTAGGTTTGTTACATTTCGTTTTCGTTAATGGCAATGCGCGATGAAAACATCCTGAATATCTGTAAAAACCCAGCAATAATTATTTATTCTGCCTGATAATACCTACCGGGGGGTCCTTAAAATGTGCATTTATTACTTTTCTCAGATTGCTGTATTTTTTTCCTTTAAGGGGAATTAGGGGACATCGACCCAAAATGGCTGCCAGATGCCTAATATTGATTTCTTGGGTATTAAAGCGCCCTGGACATCCGTAAAAACACAGCAATAATTATTTATTCTGCCTGATAATACCTACAGGGGTGTTGGGGGTCTTTAAAAATTGTTTTTGTCTTTCTCCCATCACAATGTATTTTTCTTTTCCCTCTAAGGATGACACAAAATGGATGCCAGGCACAAAATGGATGCAAGCCATGTGATGGGATCATGCAAATTTTTGGACAACTTCAACCAATAGCATGCCCGGGTTGCAGACTGGGCAGGTCTGGCAGCCACAGAGGGCATAAAAAGCTCTGGCAGACCCCGTCCTCCTTGCAGTCTGTGGTGGGGGTTAGGGTGGGATTGCTGTCTCTGTGACTCATTATTTTCACTTTAGGCCAGCCAGGCAGGTGTGTGTCTCTGTGTTCCTGCCGGCTGCAGCCTGGCTCTTAGGGGAGAGAAAGAAAAGATTTCTCTCTAGCTTCAGTCGTGCAGCCTCCCTGTGTGCGTGCATACATCTCAGTGAGTACCTTCCCCTGCCCCGCAGTGCAGGGAGCTGGATTCGCCACTGTACCTCTTGTGAGTAAGCCGGCCTCTGGGGCGTTCGCCAAATTGCACAGTCCCTGGTGGCCCCAAAAGATGAGACTTCTAAGTCTCTTTTCCTGGAAAACCCTGAAAAGGGTGGCCGTATGTCAGAATTGACTTGATTAAGAGCCTTGTGGGCATAGTGGTTAAATGCCTGCACTGCAGCTAAAACTGTGCTCCTGCCCCGGAGGCTGCCGCCACTGTCGCCGCCGCCCTGCAGCCCGCCGCTTGCCGCCGCTTGGCGTGGGGGCCCTCCCCCGGAGGCCGCCATTGCCGCGGCCTTGCGGCCCGCCGCTTTCCATCATCGCTGGTGCGGGGAGCCTGCCCCAGAGGCCGTGGCCGTCGCCACTGCCCTGCGGCCCGCCGCCTACCACCACCGTCGATCGCCGGTGATTGCCTGCTGGGGGACGCGGATGTTCCATCCTCCCGCGGCTTTTACCCCCCGTGGCTTTTGGAGTTCGGGCGGCATGTCGGCCGCCGGCGATAGCCCGCGGGGGGTGCGGACGCGGATGTTCCATCTCCCGCGGCCCCCACCCCTCGCGGCCCTCGGAGATCGGGCGGCGGGTCGGCCACCGGCAATAGCCCGTGGGGGGTGCGGATGCGGATGTTCCATCTCCCGCGGCCCCCACCCCTCGCGGCCCTCGGAGATCGGGCGGCGGGTCGGCCGCCGGCGATAGCCCGCGGGGGGTGTGGACGCGGATGTTCCATCTCCCGCGGCCCCCACCCCTCGTGGCCCTCGGAGATCGGGCGGCGGGTTGGCCGCCGGCGATAGCTTGTGGGGGGGCGGATGTTCCATCTTTCCGCAGACCCCACCCCTCGTGGCCCTCGGAGATCGGGCGGCGGGTCGGCCGCCGGCGATACCCTGCGGGGGGCGCGGATGCTCCATCTCTCCATGGCCCCCACCCCTCGTGGCCCTTGGAGATCGGGCGGCGGGTCGGCCGCCGGCGATAGCCTGCGGGGGGCGCGGATGTTTCATCTCTACGCGACCCCCACCCCTCGTGCCCCTCAGAGATCGGGCAGCGGGTCGGCCGCCGGCGATAGCCTGCGGGGGGCGCGGATGCTCCATCTCTCCGTGGCCCCCACCCCTCATGGCCCTCGGAGATCGGGCGGCGGGTCGGGCCGCCGGCGATAGCCTGCGGGGGGGCGCGGATGCTCCATCTTTCCGCGGCCCCCACCCCTCGTGGCCTTCGGAGATCGGGCGGCGGGGCGGCCGCCGGCGATACCCTGCGGGGGGGTGCGGATGCTCCATCTCTCCGCGGCCCCCACCCCTCATGGCCCTCAGAGATCGGGCGGCGGGTCGGCCGCCGGCGATAGCCTGCGGGGGGCGCGGATGTCCCATCTTTCCGCGGCCCCCACCCCTCGTGGCCCTCAGAGATCGGGCGGCGGGTCGGCCGCCGGCGATAGCCTGCGGGGGGGTGCGGATGCTCCCTCTCTCCACGGCCCCCACCCCGGATCTTGGGCAGAGGACTCGGACAGCTGCGGCGGCTTCTGAGACTATCATTTGTGGAGGGCCGGGGTTTGGTCTGCTGCCGTTATGATTGGGCCCAATCTTGCCCCGAGGCCGTTGCTGGCCCTTCTGACGGCCGTCGGCCTGTTTCCCCTTTGTCCTCTGCTCTTGCATGTGTCTTAACATCAAATTAACATAGTCCACCTTATGTACCATCTACCACCGCCCACTGATTGCCTTAGTGAAACATTCTGCGTCCTCCCCCCACTCTTTTCCCCCAGCCCTGGTGTTGAACCCATCATATGCTTTTTTCTTCTTCTTTTTGTAATCTGTAATTTGTAATTTGTAATTGTTCTTGTTACATTGCTGTGTATTTTATTTATAGTGGTATTTTAGTGTTGTGTTAATTTCTCTTTTTTTTTCTTTTTTCCCTTTTTCCCTTTCACCCTCCATCATGCAGGCAGGGACCGCCATACCTGTCGTGTCGGGCCGTGGTCGGTACGCTAGGGGCTGGGGGGTTAGTCGGCTAAGAAGAACCCAGGCCAGACATCTCGCGTCTGTCCCCCGTTCTGACCCTCCAGCTCACTGTCACGTGCCTCGGAGCCACTCCGCCAGCACCTCCGATCTTTCTTGCCTTCTGATGAATGCCAGGTCGGTCCATAATAAGATCCCCATCATTCATGATACCATCGTTGATGGGAGGGCCGACCTGGCGTGCATTACCGAGACCTGGTGGGTGCAGGGGGGGGCTTCGCTCGTCCAGCTGTGCCCGCCTGGGTTTCTGGTGCAGGGGGCAGGAAGTTCGGAGGGTCGTAAGGGGGGTGGGGTGGCCATCGTGTACAGGGATACTATTCAAATCAGCAGGGCCTCAACGTTGGTGATCCCAGGGTTGGAATGTGTTCATCTGTTGGTTGGGCAGCGGGACAGGTTTGGCATTGTGCTCGGTTACCGTGCTCCCCGCAACCCAGCACAATCCCTACCAGAGCTCACCGAGTTCATCGCCGCTGCCCCTGTTGAGAACCCCCCGCCTTTTGGTGGTGGGTGATCTCAACGTGCACGCTGGCGGTGACCTGTCTGGTGCTGCTCTGGAATTCATGCAGTCCATGGCCTCCATGAACCTGGCCCAGCATGTTTTATGCCCAACACACAGATCTGGACACACCCTGGATCTGGTATTTTCCTCCGCGTCTGAGGACTCGTGTCTGAGGGTGTGGGACCTTGTTCCCACCCCCGTGTCATGGTCAGACCACCACCTGCTGTCCTTCTCTGTATCGATCGCCGCCCCACCCCGCGGGGACCTCCGGCCCACTTTTTGGGCCTGCCCCCGTAGACTCCTTGACCCTGATCGGTTTCGGGAAGTCCTCGGGGAGCCTCCTGGCGGACTGGCTGACGATCTGGTAGACTCCATGGTGGATCAATGGTTTGATGAAACATCCCGGGCTCTCGACCAGATCGCCCCTAGTCGCCTCATCCGCTGTAGAGCTCGTTCCTCGCCGTGGTTCACGGAAGAGCTTCGAGCGATGAAGCAAGAACGGAAGAGGCTGGAGCGCAGCTGGAGGAAGAACCGGACGGCTATTAAGAAGGCTGCAGTCATTGCACAGTCCAGGCGCTATGTTCATGCGATCAGGGCTGCTAGAAGATCTTATTGCACCCTGAGAATTAGTGAGGCCTCGAACCACCAAGCGGAATTGTTCCGTGTGGTTCGCGACCTCACTAATCCTGGACTGTCTAGGCCTCCTCCTACTGATTTCAGTAGTGAGAATTTTGCAGCCTTTTTTCGATCAAAAATAGAGGCCATCCGTGCCGGTTTCAAATCCTGTTGCCATAGCCCACCCTCGGCATCCCCTGCGCCTGTGCCCCCTCGGTCTCCTCGTATGGTTGAGTTTGGGCCTGTCACCTCACTTGAGGCCTCCAGGGCTATTGCCCATTGCCGGCCCGCGTCCACCCCCTTCGACCCTTGCCCATCATGGCTTATGAAAGCAGTTGGTGGGAACATCTCTGAATGGGCATCGATCATCGCCACAGCCTCCTTCAGGGAAGGGATTTTTCCCTCTCGCCTGAAGGAGACTGTGGTAAAGCCCATTCTGAAAAAACCCAACCTAGCATCGGGCAACTTGACCAACTATCGCCCGATTGCTAATGTTCCCTTTATGGGCAAGGTGATCGAGAGGGTGGCCGCGATCCGGCTCCAATCTTATCTGGAAGGAGAGCATGCCCTGGATCCGTTCCAGTCTGGGTTCAGGCCTGGTCGGGGGACCGAGACAGTCTTGGTCGCTCTGCAAGATGACCTCGTCCGGAGGGCCGACGGGGGGTGCTCCTCCCTGTTGGTCCTCCTGGATTTGTCAGCAGCCTTTGATACCGTCGACCACGGTAACCTGCTGGACCGGCTGTCTGGGGTTGGGATCGGGGGCACTGTTCACAGTTGGTTCCGGTCCTTCCTCGGAGACCGTCCCCAGCAGGTTCAGCATGGGGGCGAGTTGTCGGCCCCTTGGATACTCCCTTGTGGGGTTCCACAGGGGTCGTCCCTCTCTCCCATGCTGTTCAACATTTACATCAGGCCGCTGGCTGAGGTCATTAGGGGACATGGAGTCTGCTGCCATCAGTACGCTGATGACACGCAGCTCTATGTCTCCTTTTCTACCGCTGCAGATGAGGCTGTCCGGACCCTCGATCAGTGCCTGGGCGCGGTCATGGAATGGACCAGGGCTAACAGGCTCAAACTCAACCCCGATAAGACCGAGGTTATGTTTTTTGGGGCTTCCTCATCCAGCTACGGTGGCCCGTATCCCATCTTGGAGGGTGTTTCCCTCAGGCCATCGGACTGTGTCCGGAATCTGGGTGTAGCCCTGGACCCGGCGCTCACCATGGAAGCCCAGGTGTCCGCCGTGTCCAGGGCTGCCTTTTTCCATCTTTGTCGAATCGCCCAGATTCGCCCGTACCTGGATGGGGACTCCCTCAGAACAGTGGTCCAGGCGCTGGTGATCTCGAGATTGGACTATTGCAACGCGCTCTACATGGGGTTGCCCTTGACTCTCATTCGGCGGCTGCAGCGGGTCCAGAATGCAGCGGCCAGGCTGGTGGTGGGTGTGCGCCGATTTGAGCACATCTCCCCAGTTCTGGCTCGCCTGCATTGGTTACCCGTTGCAGCCCGAATTAGATTCAAGGTCCTGGTTTTGGTTTACAAAACCCTCCATGGCTTAGGACCTGGCTACCTGACGGAGCGGATCGACCAGCGATCAACCTCGGCCCGTCCGACCAGGTTGTTGCGGGCGCACATGCTGCGCGTGGCCACGCCCAGGGAGGCTCGGAAAACTTCCACCCATGCCCGAGCCTTCTCTGTGGCAGGCCCGACCCTCTGGAATCATCTTCCAGCAGAAGTGCGCCTTGCAGAGTCCCTGCCTGCCTTCCGGAAGGCGCTGAAAACCCTTCTCTTTCGGGAGGCGTTTGTGTGACCCTAACAGTGGTTTTTTTTTCCCTTCAGTCCCGCCATCTGCTGTTGTTGCTTTTGTCTGCTTTCATTAGTCTAGTTACTATTTACTTTGCTGTCTTTGTAATTTTGCTGTGTTGCACAGTCGTTGTAAACCGCCCGGAGTTCCCTTAGGAAGACGGGCGGTATATAAGCTGTATAAATAAATAAATAAATAAACCTGGGGTTCAATCCCAGGTAGCCAGCTCCTGGTCATCCTTTTTCTTACTTTTTTCCTATTTCATCATGCTTCTACAGTGACTTTTATAACAGATAGAGCAAGATTGGTACAAAACTAAGGAAGAACTGCATAGTGCTGTGCTAACAGCAGCAGGAATGTCCAAATTTGGAGGCATATTTTGACACCAACCTTCAGCGCTTGAGTTGACTGAAAACCATTTCTTGAGAGAAAAGGTCGTAATCCGCAAAAGCTCACACTGGGGGGAAACGTTTCTTGTCTTTTAAAAAAATGCTGAAACAGACTCACCCAGCTGCCTTACTAAAAAGTGGAATTACCCAAAGGCCTAATTCGAATAAGGGGAAAAAAGAAGGAGCAATCACCAGGAGGTGGGAAATATTGTTTCTTAAGCAAAAATATTTCTGGAGTAGGATGTAATTTGAAAAATGAACCTAAAAGTAAACATGATTGAGAAGTATTTCTACTGTCATGAAACTGCAGTTTCAGTGCACAAAGCAGACAAAATTTGGATGGCCTTATACTTCTAAATTTGTTCTCTAACCTAAACTGGCAGGGATGTCCGAAGATGGCAATAACCAGAGCTTGAAAACGCCTTAGCAAAAGTTATTTCTTCAAGCATCTGTTTCCTATGAGAAATCTCAGGCTGCGTTCACACAGGAAAAATGTTTCTGGAGTGTCCCTGTTTAAACTTGTGGGGTTTCTTTTTTTGGGGGATGGTGTTCAAATGATGCACATTGTACCTCTCATTTTTTTCTCACGCTGAATCCAAGACAAGACATATCTGAGAAGTTTGGAATTTACTCCTTTTTTCCTTCCACATTCCACATTCCACATGCCACTTCTATGTGTGATCCTGTTTTCTCATAAGTTGCTAATGTTACCTTGGGTGGAGTACAGTGGTGCAGCTTCAGCTGGAAACGTTTATTTATTTATTTATTTATTTTTATTTATTTATTTGTATTCTCAGAGGCTTTCATGGCCAGGATCTGATAGCTGTTGCGGGTTTTTCGGGCTATTTTGCTGTGTTCTGGAAGTTTTTCAGAACTGGAAGAAAAACTTCCAGAACATGGTCAAACAGCCCGAAAAACTCACAACAGCTATTTGTTTGTTTGTTTGTTTGTTTGTTTAAATGGTTGCTTGCCGTTGAGTTGGCTCATATTTGCATCATTTTGATACATTTTCAAGTAAGTTCTGGATGTGCTGCTCAATAATATGTGCATGAACTCTTGACACAGAGAACTGATCACATGACAGGATCACGCAACAGACCACAAGAGGACAAATTCCTAGAAATGTCTCTCCCAGCCTAACCTAATAATGCCAGCATACGAGGTTGATGTAACTCCAACAAGAGACACTGCAAAATTTAGTTGAAGATCACCCTTAGGTCAAGATGTAACAAGTAGTTACATCTGTAACCCCCTACATCAGTGATAGCAAACCTTTTAGAGACCGAGTGCCCAAAATGCAATTCAGAACCCACCAAATTTTTTGCAAAGTGCCAATACAGTAATTTAACCTGTATACAGGTGGCTGTGAAGGGGCAATGTCGGGTGCCCACAGAAAGGGCTCCAAGTGCCACCGTTGGCACCCGTGCCATAGGTTCGCCATCACTGCCCTACATCTTTCCAGTACAGTAAGACACCCATAGCTACTGATTCATTAATCACTGATTCAGTTATCCATGGCTGGCAGAGAAAAAAATTAAATAAATAATTCAGCAGCCACAAAGCAAGCTACTGTCATAAACAGCAGCTGTAAAGCAAATTACTGTCGTAAAACAGCAGTCATAAAGCAAGCTACTGTCACAAACAGCAGCCACAAAACAAGCTGCTGTCACAAAACAGCAGTCTGAGTGGGGGTTTGCGTTCTCTCTTTTCCACAGTTTTCATTATCCATGGGAAGTCCTGGAACCAATTTGCAGCGGATACCAGGGTCCCAATGTACTATCAACCCTTCGTGAAAATTGCCTGGTTTGAATGTGCTGTGCATTGCCAGTTAAAAACCCCTTTCTCTTTCTATAACCGCAACTGCCATGATTCCATTGGAGGGAAACAGTGGTGTTCTGGCTGCTGTTCTTACGGAAAAGGCCATAGCACAGGGGTATAGCCTACGCTTTAAACCTGGACAGTTGTGGGTTCAATCCCCAGCATTTCCAGGGAGGAAGAATGAAGAATCATGCCCTATGGGGCTGACAGTCAGTACAAACATGGAGCACAGTGTTGGCTCAGTTGAATGAAGACAACACCCTCCATTCTTCCATGGGCAGGTCCTATGACTAAAAATCAAAATCGGAATTGGAAGCATTCCTGTCACGCTCACTGGTTTTGGGGTAAAAAAATGTGGCCTGTTTCTCTGACGTTCTACTGCCGTTTTCACTCACAAGGGTTGGTGTGACCCCAGTTTTGTTTCCAAGCACCCTTGAATTCCTTCTGTGAATTTTCAGTCTACCTCCTGCTCTACCGAGAGAAAAGACACCATCATTGTCAACTGAGCTAGGCACTAAACACATCAGCAGAAAGTCAGTCCAGAAAATCTGTCCACCCTCACTGGTTGAAGCCACTTCCTGGAAGTTATCCTAATTTGGGGTACATGGGAAAAAATGAGCCCAAGTTAATTGTTTTTAAAAATGGGAGAAAACAAAGGTTTTGTTTACCACTGTGGCAGGTTTCTCCCTCAGGAACAGTTGGTTAAACAAAGCTTATCTAAATGGAGTCTGCTCCAGAACCTATTTTCTGTCTGTTCTGTTCTTGCTTGATAAATGTTCTTCTTACTCCACTCTCCATGCCATGCTGGCTTATTGCCTCTCACATTCCAGAATGCCTCATCCTTTTCCCAATAGCACTGTAATGCCTGCTCTTTTAAGCCCTGCACCAATTAATTGAAAAACACATTCCAAGATTTTCAAAAGCTGCTTTCCCTTTCCTGAGGGCTAGCCAAATATAAGCAGTCTCCCTCCCTCTCTGTCTGTCTGTCTGTCTGTCTGTCTGTCTGTCTGTCTGTCTGTCTGCCTCTCTCTCTCTCTCTCTCTTATTCTTTTCCCTTTGGTGGCCCACTGCTGGAACTTGGTAGCTTCTTTCTTGGCCTGCTGAAGTGATGATAAAATCCGACCCAGTTTAATTGCTGGTTTGCAGTCAAAACTGAGCCCTCTTTAATAACTGTTGTGGCTGCTACAAGTACATAGGCTCAAACCAGTTACAAACTTTACAAAAAGGTGCTCAGCCTCCATTGTGGTGGGGGAAAGTAGAAGGCAATGTTGGGTTTTTGGGAACCTCACATGCTCCATCTAGTAGTTTTTCTGTAACCTTGCATGCTGCCCTTACTAGTAGAGATGGGCACGAAATGAAAAAAAATTCATTCCGTTATTAGTTATTCATTACATTACATAATGAAACGAATAACGAAAATTGTGATGAAATTGGAATGAATCGAACAGAACCACGAAAATTGGGTTTGTTACGTTTCGTTTCCGTTAATGGCGACGCGCAATGAAATGAGCTGTTTTTAAATGTTAAAAAACGTCCTGAATATCCGTAAAAACCCGTCAATAATTATTTATTCTGCCTGATAATACCTACCAGGGGGGTTGGGGTCCTTAAAACATGCATTTATGTCTTTTCTCAGATCGCTGTATTTTTTTTCCTTTAAGGGGAATTAGGGGACATCGACCCAAAATGGCTCCCGGATGCCTAATATTGATTTCTTGGTCATTAAAACGCCCTGGACATCCGTATAAACGCAGTGATAATTATTTGAAATTATTACCTACCAGGGGGTTGCGGTCCTTAAAACGTTTGCTTTTGTCTTTCTCCCATCGCACTGTATTTTTTCTTTTCCCTTTAAGGATGACACAAAATGGATCCCAGCCACAAGAATTCAAAGAGAGTCCTGCTTCTCTGCTCAACATCCTCAGGATACCTACCCTAAGGTGAGGGAGTGAGAAAGTGCGAGGACACTGATGTGATTGGTGGTACTATAGTTTTGTGAAAGACTGGGGAAGATAACAATGAGAACTAAATGTTTAGAAATATACAGTTCTTTTATTGCATCGCTTGTCCTATATATATCAAAATCATGATCAACATTACACACAACTAGACAATGTGATCAACATAAGCTGTAACAGCAGCACTAATAAATCACCCTGTTGTTTAATAGCTGTCACCAGAGACAAGGAAATACACACGGCGATGGCAGCATTGCATAGATAAACATGTGAAGCTATTTTCATTGCCTGCTTGAAGACCTCAGAGGCAGCAACAGTTCTTTACTTACGTTTTCACTTACTGCATACCAACAATCATGGGCCATCAAGTCGGATTTGATTTATGGCAACCCTTTCTGAGGTTTTCTAGCTGCAGAGTACTCAGAACTGATTCACCATGCCTTTCTTCTGGAGGGACTCCTTGGGATCATGCAGTGTCCCCAGGACTACACAGGATGGATGTACTCACAGAAGGCACAGTGGGGGATTGAACTCCCAATCTTAAGCCCAGTAGCTCACTGAGCTCTCCGGCCAATGTTTATACCCTCCCCTTTCCTTCTTGTGAACTCAAGGCTCTTGTTGGGGGGGGGGTGTTTCTCTAGTGGCTCTTCCTCCTCTTACTTTATCTTGACACAACAACTCTGTCAGGTAGGTTAGGCTGCCTGGCCCAAAGTCACACCATAAGGCAGATACTTCATGTCCATTTTGTCTCTGTTAGTGTTGCGCTTAGGAGTGTTACCAAAAAATGTTACCTCACGTATGTCGCACAACTACTGAAATTAATCTCAATGACGCGTGACAATATTGTTGTTGTTTTTTTAATATGTTTTTTTATTAAATTTTAAACTACATACAACGACATAAAAAATGAAAGTTAAAAAAAACTACAACAAACAATATAAGTGCACCCCCATCCCACGGGGCCATCCATACATTCTTATTCGTTGCTCCATCTTCTATTCTTCTAGTAGTCTTCTTAAAGTTCTCTTCTCCAGAATTGTTGTGAGATATTCGTGGACTCTTTCCCTTTTCCTTCGACTAGTACATAATCTAAAAATTTACCCCAGATATCGTAGAAAATGTCTTTTTTCATTTCTCCTCGTTTAACCTTTAAACTGCAGGAGAGTTTATCGTTTATAGCTATATCCCAAAGTTCATTATACCAGTCTTCCATCTTGAATTCTAGTTTTGACTTCCAATTTTTGCTATAATTAATCTAGCAGCTGTCATAAAATTTGCTATTAGTTCCTTTGTTGTAACAACATAATCTTTACTTGTTAACAATGATAATAATGCTATCTCTGGATTACAATCTATATCCATCTTAATCATATTACTTAGCTCTAAAAACACTTTTTCCAGAACCTTTGGACTATTTCACATTCCCACCAAAGATGCAAGTAAGTACCAAGCTCTTTTCACATTTCCAACATATCTTAGAGTAAGCAGGATTCATTCTATTTAGTCTTACTGGGGTTAAATACCATCTGGAAACCAATTTGAAGTAGTTTTCTTTTATCCTGACTGACAATGATCTCAAAATTCTCATATTCCAAATTTTTTTCCAGTCTTCTTTCTCTATCTGTACATTAAGGTCTTGGTTCCAAACTTCTCTCAAGGTGTTTAACTCCTTCATTTCTGATAATTCCCCTAGTATTTTATATATTTTACGTGTTATTCCTTTCTCTGAATTTTCCTGTTCAGACTCAAGCGATAGTAGGAAATGTTCAAATTTTGTGCATTCTCTGATTTGATTATTTCTCTTTCCCCAGTCCTTTATCCATTTTCCTAGTTGAATATAATTTAACCATGTTAAATCACTGGGTTGCAAAATATTTTTATATCCTGAATTGTTTTAATCTTGAGCATCCAATCCTTTAGTCTAGCTATTTTCTTAATTTTAAATAACTCCAAATAATGCTTCAAGTTGTCTGGAAAGCTTTCCAAGTCGGTAACTAAAGCCAGTGGGGATCCCTTCGGAGACAAGATTTTCCTATATGTTCTCCATGTAGCAATTAAACTATTCAATAGGGGGTTGTCAATCTTTACTTTGTTTTTAACTTCCGTGAATAAAAATGTGTTTATTTCCCCCTTTATATCCAAAGACTCTTGCTCCCACCATATTAACTTCTGTGGTTTAAAAGAATTTCCCCCAAAGAACTAAGTTGATTGGCTATATAATAATTTTTATATTGGGTATGCCTATTCCTCCTTCTTTCTGAGATCTATACCATAGACTTTTATTTATTCTTGATTTTTTCCCTGCATTACAATACCTATTTATCATGTCTTGGAGAGTTTTAATTTCCTTTTCTAAAAACTGAACCGGTAATATTTTAAAAATAAAGTTAATTTTTGGAAGTATTTTCATTTTTATCAATGCAATTCTGCCAAACCACGATAATTTTAGTTTAGAGTAGGATAATAATTTGTTTTTCATCTCCTCTTCTAATTTCGAAATATTTCTTTCTTTAGTTTTAGTAAATTCTTTATGGAGTTCTAATCCTAGATATTTAATGCTTTTTCCCGGTTTAAGTCCAGTTTTTTCAATCATCTTTAAGTCATGTTTTCCATAATTGAAGAATAAACTCTCTGATTTTTGCCAGTTTACACATAATCCTGTTATTTCTCCAAATTCTTCTAAATGAGTTTTTACTCTTTGAATATTCTCTATTGGGTTTACAATAGTCAAAAGAGCATCGTCCGCGAATAAACTAATTTTAGTTGCCCCATCTTTCCCTATACCTTTAATAAATTTGTCGTCCCTTATGGCATTTGCCAGGAGCTCTATAACAATACAAAAAAGGATTGGAGAAAGAGGACATCCTTGTCTAGTTCCTCGGCCTAGGGTGATTTGTTCAGTCAATCCATCATTAACTATTATTGAGGAAGTGCCCGTTGAATATAGTTGATTTATTACTCCCAAAAAGGATTTCCCAAATCCCATTTTTTTAACAATATTTTTAATGTGGGCCATTGAACACAATCAAAAGCTTTATAAAGATCTAGAGATAACATCCCAGCTTTAGTAGTACTCTTACTCATTTCATAAAGAACATTCAAATTTCTTCTAATAATATTTGCCATTTGTCTACCTTTGATAAAACCACATTGATCCTCTTTAATATATTTAGCTATAAATTTATTCATTCTTTTAGCCAAAATTGCTGTGAAAATCTTAGCATCTTGATTTAATAAGGATATTGGTCTGTATGACCCAATATCCATTAAATTTTATTAGGTTTTGGAATTAAAATAGTTAAAGAATGGGTCCAAGATCTCGGAATTTGTTCTCCATTCAAAATTTCATTATATAGCTTCTTTAATTTAGGTATTAATACTGCTTTAAAAAGTTTGTAAAATTCAGGTCCCAGAGCGTCCACTCCGGGCGTTTTATTATTCTTTAATTTGTCTATTACCTCGCTTATCTCTTGATCTGTAATAGGCTTTTCCATTTCCAGCATATCTTCCTGTTCCAAGACCCTCTTTAAATTCTTAGTGATATACCTTTCTATATCCTCCTTAGGTTTATTTTTTGTAGTATATAACAACTGATAAAACTCTTGTATACCTGACAACTTTTCCTTCATTTGTGTGCATATCTTACCTGAGGAGTCTTTTATAATCCCTATTGTATTCTTGTCTTGTCTTTTCTGTGCTAATCTGGCTAAAAGTTTTGAGTTCTTGTTGCTGTATTCAAAAAAATTTCTTTTTAGGTACAGAAGATTCCTTTGTGTTTGTTGTAAATCTAGATCTTCTAACTCTTTTTTTCCTTGCTTCAATCAACCTCAATATCTTATTATCCTTAGTAAGAAAAAATTGGGATTCTAAATCTGCTATTAGTTTTTCTAATTTTCTTTTATTGAGTTCTTCCTGTTTTTTAGTTTTAATATTTTCTTTTATGATAAGGCCTCTAGCTACCGCTTTCAGGGTGTCCCATATGGTTGGTGTTTGGCTACCTGCCTTTTCGTTTATATCCCAAGTTTCCAACCAATCTTTTTTGACCTTTTCCAGCACTTCTGGATATTGAAATATTTTTAAATTCATTCTCCACCTTTTAGCTTCTCTATAATTTTTATTTGTTGCTAAATCAATCGACATTAAAGCATGATCAGATGTTTTTATGATCTCAATTTCGGTATTATTTATCTTGGGTATTAGGCTTTGTGAAACAAACACAAAATCTATCCTAGAATAAGTTTTGTGCACTGGTGAGTAGAAGGTGTATTTTATTTCATCTCCTTTCAGTTCTCTCCAGACATCCTTCAATCCTGTTGTATTTATAAACTTTGCTAGAGTTGTATGTCTTGTCCTCCACTCTTCCTTTTTACATACCGATTTATCTTTAATTTTATCTAAGACCATATTGAAATCCCCTGCCATTATTAAATACCCCTTTTTAACCAATTCAATCTGATCCCAAAGGAGGTTGTAAAAGCGGCCTTGGTTAACGTTTGGTGCATACAGATTAACCAAAGTATAATGATCTTTCCCCATTAGAACTTGCAATATTATATATCTACCTTCTGAATCTTTTACCACATTTTCAACAACACATTCACAATTCCTTGAGATTATAATGGCAACCCCTCTTGCTTTAGATGTGCCAAAGCTTTTTCATAAATATCAACATTTGGAATTTTTAATTCATTAATACCATCTCTTATTTGATGAGTCTCTTGCAAAAAGGCAATATCTATTTTGTGCCTTTTGATCATCGCTTCGATTCTATTTCTCTTGAAAATGACCCCAGACCTTTCACATTCAACGTTGCTAATTTTATAAACTTTCCCATAACCTATTTCTTTTGGTTTCAATATTCTGGAATGGTCCCGTTGTGCATACAAAAGTAAAAACACCATCAATTAATAAAAATAAACTAAAATAAATCTAATCCTCCACCCTAAAAACTATTCTTTTCTCCCACCCCACCAGCTATCATACTGTTTAGCATGTGCATCAAGGGGATGGGAGGGAGGAAGTTGTCCACAGACATTAGCCAGCCTAGATCTCCTTAACTCTTAAGTAGCGTGTTACTGCAAATTCTATAAGTTGTTCTACCCCCCTCTAAACCACCCTCTCACCACCACCGCCCCCCTCAAAACAAGCAAACAAACAAACAAAAACAAAAAAGGGAAGGGTGGAGAGGATGGGGAAAGGGAAGAAAAGGGATAATGAAAAGAAAAAGAAAAGAAACATCCCAAAAACAAAAATTAAAATTGGAAAAAAAAAAAGAAAAAAAGGGGGAAGGGGGAAGGGAAGTGGAAGGGAAAAGGGGAGAAGAGTAAAAGAAGAAAAACAAAGGGGATGATAGGAGGTGAGAGAGGGGGAAAGAGAGAGGAGTAAGTTAAATGAGTTTCAAATATTCTTCATCTTCATCGAAGATTCCTGGAGTCGGAGTAAAAGAGAGAAATTCACTGTCCTGATGTTGCCACTGAAGTTCCCGGGGAGAACAGGCAGAACCTGAGTCATCCTGTATGTTCCATGCTTCAAGAAGATGTTGGCCTTCTTCTAGAGAGTAGATAGTGTGTTGAACAGAGCCTTTCCAAACTTTCAAAAATAGGGGTGACCCCAAGAATAGCGATAGTTGTTCTTCCTTAATATGATTGTAACTGGTCTCATCAATTTACGCCAATCAGCAGTTCCTTTAGAAAAATCTTGAAAAACTTGCACAGTTACACCTCCTCTCTTCAGAATATTAGGATTGGCTCTAATTGAAGACATAAGACGCTCTTTATTTACATAAGAAGCAAATCTTACTATCACTGGTTTTGGGGCCCCATCTCTTGACTTGCCCAGATAGTGAACTCTCTCTAAATCGTCGTCCTCTAGTTGTTTGGGCAGAAAGGAGTTAAACCAGGTTAAAACTTCCTGTTTTAATGATGCCCCCTTGTTTTGAATAACAAAATTAATCAGTTTGACGTTCTGCCTCCGAGAATAATCTTCAATATAAGTCAGTTTCTTATTTATTTTCAGTAAAGCCTGCTTCTGAGAGTTAATTTGAGTTTTGTTTTCAGTGACAATATTGTACCAGGTGCTGGGGTAGGGTTTTCCCTTGCCACTCTTTGTTCCCGCGCTTGTGGTTCTGAGGCAAGACACTGTGTAGTAATGACTGTCACACAACAAAACAGTCATTTCTCTCAGAAAACTGTGTCCGTTTTTTATTTTGACTTTTCAGAAGCGAAATATCGAAAAAGAATTTTTAAGCCCCCCCCAAAAGACAAAAAGAAAAAAGGAAGCTAGACAAATCCAGTGTTTGTCACCGTACAAGACCGTGAGGTAACGCTTGTCACGAGACAAGGTATCACGACCATGGGAACACTGAAACAGGGACAAAACCACATGATCGCGACCAACGCTATCATGGTACAAAACTAGTCTCGGAACAAAGAAAGACGTGAAGTAACCGCCTAAGTTTCATGACTTGGAAACCAGCTCCTCCAAGTCTAGTATGCCACCCTTATCACTACACCACACTGCCTCTAGGTTAAAAGCAATGGATTATTTCTTGGAGGCATAAAGATAAAAGGACATTTCTTTTGTGACATAATTTAATAACTGGTAGCATCATTAATTTGGGGTTTAAAAATTACATTAAAATAAATGGGGGAGGGGAGGAGGTCCTTAAAGGACTTTCTGCCTTTCTCCCTATTTTTAAGGGTCCTATTAAAAAGTCACTTCAAAAGTAGAAGTGATGCTTATGCACTCACTTTTTAAAAAATAACATTTCGTGCTTGCATCTTCATGCCATACGTTTCTAATCTTTTCCAGTGAAGGCAAAAGCAACCCGAACTCTGGAATCAAACAACACCCAAAACCGCCCTGTCCTCCCATCCCATAGGGGAAACAAAGGGGTTTTTTTTTGTCTCTTTGGAGGTCTTCTTTTTTAAAAAGCCTTAATCTGACCAACACAATTCATTCCTTTTCTTCCATTTATGAGAGTCATGGGTCAAACGGGATAGACTGAGGCATGAACAAAAGCCATCTTCAAACTCTCCTGCATCTGTGGAGAAAAGACAAGACCAAAGTCACAGATTTCTGTCTGGCTTTACATCATCATCTATCCATCTGCTTAATGAGCCATCTATTTTAAGTGGCCTCACACAGCAGACCCATAGACGTGATTATGAACAAACTTCAATGAGCTCCCCTCTCTGTTCGTGTCACAATGGCCTATGCATAATATCGGAAAACAGAAACAAATAAATAAAATAAAATGGTTGTTCAAGTGATGACCTTTTCTTTTCTTTTCACCTTTACTGACTTGGTTTAAAACCAGTAAGCCTGTATAATGTAAAGCAATTCTGGTTTTTTGACAACAGAATGCAAAGGCCTCTGGGAATTTTTAATGTCATTGCTGAAGGGGTAACCTCTCACCTTCTTAAGCCTATGGGTGGCACATCTCACGTTAGCTCTAGAATGGGGTGATGTCTTTGATGCAGCGATTCAATCAGCTACTGCAGGAGCCTTGTGGCACAGTTCTTAAACTGCAGCACTGCAGTCAGGACTTTGTTCATGAGCTGAGTTTGATCCCGACAGGCTCAGGTAGCCAGCTCAAGGTTGACTTCGCCTTCCATCCTTTCAAGGTCAGTACAATGAAGACCCAGCTCCCTGGGAGGGCAATGCATAGCATAATTAAGTTGCAAACTGCCAAGAGAATGTTGCTATGGGGCAGCTTATAAGCAGCACAGTTGGCTTTTTTGCCTTAGAATTTTTTTTTTTTTTTACAATTTACTTTACAATTTACAAATTTTACACATTTGGTCTCTAACCCTTCGCTACTTAAAAGCAGCATATTTTAAGAAGAAAATGAATATCAAAAGCAGCATTAAGAAGTTGGATGAAGTTTAAATAAGCTTCATATCCATTTCAAATCAGAATATTCAGTGTGTTGGTCATCATATTTCCCCCTGTCCTTCCTGAGACATACCAGGGGAGAGCTGCTGCTGTGGTGACCCCTACCACACTACCCAGAATCTCCTGCCAGTCTCCTAACTCTACCTAGTGGTACAGACAGGCCTAATCTGAATAGATGGTGTACATCCAGAACCTCTGCCATCCATGCTCTGGTTGTTCACCCCATTCTGCACTACTTGAAAGCAGTGCTTAGGATTTTAACCAAAGTCAATGGAAAGCAATGCTTAGCAATGATTTTAACTAAACCTGCTGTTTCAAATCTCATGCCAAAATAATGGAGCCCCTCTTCAACACAGAATTTTATGCCTTTGCACCATTTTTTGTTGTTGCCTGTGTTGGCTACAGAGGACAGAGTGGCAGACACTGGAGACCAGGATTCAAATCCTCACATCACCATGTAAACACGTTGGGAGTGTGCCAGTGATAAAACCACTCCACACATCTCACTTGCATTGAAACCCTTTTAAGGTCACTGTAATCCTAAATGAAGCAAAACAAGTTGAGGAGCCTGTGAATATTCTCAGTCATTCAGGTGAGTTTATCTGGAAGTTGAGTCATGGCTACTGGACCTCTTTTTGAGAGATAGAAACGTTTCACTGTTCATCCAAACAGCTTCATCAGTCTGCTACTTATCAGGCTGTGCTTTCCAAAGTACCCAAACAAATCAAAAAGCCTTCACCACCAAGGCCATAGCTAACGACCCATTCTTGATAGGTTTCAGCACCTTAGGCCATTGTTCACCTTAAGGCTAAGGATACTATTGTCTCCCTAATGAGCCTATTTAGGCCACTGTTCATTTTATGAGCCTAATTCAGGCCAGAGTGACAAGAGGTCAAAGCTGCCTATAAGATGGAGGATTTGCACTAGCTGTATTCAGACCGATGAAGCTGTTTGGATGAACAGCGAAACGTTTCTATCTCTCAAAAAAGAAGTCCAGTAGCCATGACTCGACTTCCAGATAAGTTGAGGAGCCGTGTAGCCATCACAAAAAACCAAATACAAAAGTGGAGCAGGCAACAACATCCAAGCTTTGAGCCTCACCTAAGAAACTGCCTGGCTCCCCCCCATCTTGCCAAGGACCTTACATCTAAGAAATAACTCCTGGCAAATCCATCTTTTGCCATGTTATGACCTATTTGTACTACTCTGAGGAAGAGGGTTTCGCCCTTGAAATATTAGCAACATTTTTGTTATTTTTCTAGTAGCCTAAAGGTATCACCTGTTCCACTCTTATAATCCTAGAACAGCTGGGCTGGCAGGGACCTCATGGATGTACAAAATAATGCAGGGCATTATTGGATATAGGGACACTCTTCTCCTCTCACAAAATACCAGAACTAATACCAGAGCAAAATACCATGACTTTGGGACATCCACTCAAATTGAGGGCTGGGAGAGTGAGAAAGACAAAAGAAATTTTTTTTACCCAGCGTGGTGTTAGTCTGTGGAACTCCCTGCCACAGGAGGTGGTGATGGCATCTGGCCTGGATGCCTTCAAAAGGGGTTGGGACAGATTCCTGGAGGAGAAGTCCATCACAGGTTACAAACCATGATGGAGATATGTCATCTCCAGGCTGAAAACCGGGGTACTTCAAGGGCCAGATGCAGGGGAGTGGTATCAGGAGACAGATATCTAGTCTCGTGTGCTCCCAGACGCATCTGGTGGGGCCACTGTGAGATACAGGAATCTGGACTAGATGGGCTTTTGGCCTGATCCAGCATGGCTCTTCTCATGTTCTCATGCAGCTCAGTGGGGAAAATTGAACTCTCAACCTCTGACTCTGTAAGGGGGAGGGACCTAATCCACTGAGCAATTCAACAGTTGAGGACACATAATTAACAATAAAGGCAACCCCCATCAATACAGTGTTTGGAATTCTTCTCCTATCAATATGGCTTTTACTGCTGTTCGGCCTTCAAGTGTGAATGAATTGTGTGATGATTGGAATTTGACCCTCCGCTGAACTGCAAACAGAGGATGGAATTTCGGGGGAGAAAAGGCAGCTAGGGCTTGGCCGAACATTGGGCCGGATAAGGAACTGATTGCCCTCCGCAGATTAGGGAAGGGCTTGATTCCTTTGAGCACAGAGTTTACACTTCCCCACTCCCTATCAAAACGGTTCCATTCTGGTTTGTATGATGAATTAAGTTGCTTCATCGGGAAACGCCATTCAATTGCCATAGGTTGCTGGGAGTCTAGATGGTTAACTCTCTGCTTTATCAGAAGCTGTCAGTGAGGTATTGAGTCCATCCTTGGTTTCCTCCTCTCCATTCCTCCTTTATCAATGTCTCTGCCAGAGAAAGGTGCTGATTTATCTACTAACTAAACAGTGTTAAAGTATATGTCAGGGTTGTTAAGGATGCCCTCAGAACAGGGCTGCTTTTTTTCAGAAAGGCAGGGAAAGAAAGAACCTCAAAGAGGTAGTTTTGGAAGAGGCAGGCACAATCCAGAGAAACAAAACAAAAAGACCAAGACATGCCTTATAATTTATTTATTTATTTATTTATTTATTTATTTATTTATTTATTTATTTACTGCCAGACCTTCCCAAATGGGAACTCAAGGCAGTTAACAAGTGTAAAATTCCACAATACAGAGTTCAAAGAAATAATAATCAGTTCCAAAGAATGAACATAAAAATAATGAACAACCAACAGCGGAACCCAAAGTTAAAAAACAAAAACTAACAATCAGAGTAATAATACTAAAACAAGATGGTGAAAAGAAAAACGGGTGGACATGAGAATAATAAAGAATACAGTGGACCCTTGTATAACAAACAGCTTGCATAACATAAAATTTGTAAAACATAAAAAATTCTGGAGATAGGGGAAATTTGCTTAACATAATCGTCTATGGGGAGAATCTGTACAACATAAAAATGGGATCACTCCATTTTCAATGCATTCCTATGGGAATTTGTATAAAGGAAAAATTGCTTAACATAATTTCATTTGGAACGAATTAATTCCTTTATACAAGGTACCACTGTAATAGTTAGAGATTATTCTTTAAGATGTCGGGAAGGTCCGTTTCGGGTCATTTCCGTTTGTCAAGGAAGTTTTCAAAAAAAGCCTTTTGTTTTGTTTCGTTTTGGACTTTGCGTCCCAAGAGGTCTTTCTAGGTGGGCAGGCAGGCTGGTAGCCTGGAGGAAGGGGAGAACCCTTGCAGTCCCTGGATCTGGGACTCTAGCGCTTGGTCCTGTTTTAAGGAGCCCGAGGTTTCTGCACCTTCCTTCTGGAGGTGGCACCTTTTATTAGGAAAGACACATACAGTCCTTCGGGGTGGGGGTAGAAACAAGATACTCTTTCCGCTTCCCGCGCTCGCCTTCTGTAAAAGATTAAAAGAGTGATGGGGTTTTACCTCTTTATTTCAACCTGCCGCTGCTCATTGCCTCCAATCAAAACTGCAGCAAGCCTCTTAGCACTCAGAATGCAGGCAGACGTCCCCTCCTCCGAGTTCCAGTCTTGCCTTCGGCGTTGTCCCTCCGCCAAGGGCCGTGTGTGTGTGTGTGTGCACAGAGAGACATAGTTTTGGGATGTAATCACGGCACCTCTTCACCGCTGCCAGCGCTTACGAGGGGGAAAATGTCTCCACCTGCTCCCCTGGCTGGCCAGTCGGCGCGGAGCTGAACTGGGACTGTATGTGTCTGTGGGAAGTGTCCCGGGACCCCTCTTTTGGTCCCTCACACCCTCCCCTCCCCCTCCCCTGCAGCAGCCCAGTTTGGGATCCTTCCTTTTCCAGGTTTCAGAATTCTGGGATAAAACAAGTTAACTTCCTGTTAATTTTGTTACTCCATATACCCAGGGCAGGTAGGTCCCTCTGGGCTTGGTTTACGTTTGGAGAGCAAGGCTTCCAAACCAGGGTGGGGGAGACAGATCCTAACACACAGAAGGGCAGTTTCCAGCATATCTTTGGGGCAGAAGTCGCTAAGAGACTGCACATTGCAAGACATCCTCATGGGCGGCAGTGGCGGGGGCCATGGGTGACAGGGGGAGGCGCGGGTGGGTCGGGTCTGGAACAGTGGGTTTAGACAAGAAGTTTCAAAATTTGCCATGGAAGGATTTGCATGGTCCCATCCCATGCCCCCCACAGAGCTAAAAAATAAAAAATAAAATAAAATAAAATAAAATCAGGACCTTTTTCTATTTTACTATAAAAATTAGGCATTTAAAAACCTAATTTAGATAGGATGGTGAGCTTTTGGGCGATTTAAAAATAAAACCATTTTGGATCCCCCCACCGCATGGCATGGACTCATCTGCGAGGATGACCCCCAGCCTGGTGCAAGCAGCCCAGGACAGGAGGGGAGGCCAGGACCCCCAGAAACCACCCCTCAGGTACAGTGGTCCTCAGGCAGGCATATGTTCGCCTGCTTTTTTTACCGGGAGTCGGTTTTTTTTTTTACTTTTAAAACGATTCTGCCAATGGCTGTTCCTGCCCAAAAAATGACCAAATTTTTCTTTTTTAATGATGATTACTATGTTTTTAAGTTATTCTTTAAGGTGTAACATGTGTCTATCTGCCTTTTGTTTTGTTTTGTTTCTTTGGACTTTGCCTCCCAGCGGTCTTTCTGAAATTGGAGGCCTTTCCTTGAGTGACCCTATTTCTGTCTGGAATAGGAAAGATAGTAGAAACAGGATAACAATTTAATCTTATTAGAATGCAGGCAGAAGTGGTTTTACACTTTTTGTTATTCTTGCACTTTTGATTTTTTGATGATTGTTTCCCATTAATTTTGCATAGGATTGCAGCCTAACAGAAGGGCACTTTGAATTCCAGAGTCACAGCGATGCACAGCAAGACATCCTCATATGACAGATCTCTCTGGAACAGTGTTCATAATTTATTTATGGAGGATATACATTATACACATTGCTCCCCCCCCCCCCCCGAGAGCTAGGATTCATTTTACCAACCTCAGAAGGATGGAAGGCTGAGTAAACCTTGAGCCTGCTAACAGGGATTGGGTCGTGAGCACAGTTGTACAGTGGTTTAACCACTGCACCACGAGGCTCTGTTTACCAAGGACGATTCTACTGTTCCTGCCCAAAAATGGAATTTTAATAATGATTACTATGTTTTTAAAAATGGGAAATACTTGGGAATTTAAATGGTTTTATTTTGTTAAATTTGAATATTGATTTGATGATTGTTTCCATTGTTTTGTATATAATTGTAAGCCATCCAGAGAGCTTTGGGTAGTAGATGGCATGTAAGTTGTAGAAATAAAATAAAATAAATAAATAAATAAATAAATTGTGAACTGCTCAGAGAGGCCCTGCTTTCAGATGGGAATGAATGAATGAATGAATGAATGAATGAATGAATGAATGAAATCATATCCAAATTATTTTGACACAGGAAGGATACTTTCACAAACAACTCCTGACAAACCTGGGAGAAAAAAGGCAGGAATCACAAAGCAAATATTTAATCACATGTTTATTTTATTTTATTTTATTTTATTGATTAGATTTATACCCCACCCATCTGACCATCTGGTCACTCTTCCTGATATCTAAACTCTGCTGCCCAAAATGGCCTCCTCATTCTGCCTAATGGAAGGGACTACCTCACTGAGACGATTTAAATTCTCCAGCATCTGTTGAAAATGGTTCCCCAGGCTCTGACGGAAGACAGCATGGATGTTAAATCAACTCAGCACTGTACTGTATAATTAGGCATTTCTCGATGTATTCCTATACTTTATTACAGAATAGATTGCTGCTCTGTAGAAATAAGCCAGGCTGCTTACAGATAATAAAAAAACAACAAACTACAATTAAATAGCAATTATGCACTTGAAAAACAAAATTTATGGCACGGCGAAAGAGCTCTTAAAGCATAGCTTAAAAACGAAAGCATGGCAGGAATCAAACATTTGTAAAAAGTGGTACCCTGGGAAAACATGCCAAGATAAAAACACCTTCTCTGTTTTCTGTGAAGCAAACAGTGGATACAGCCAGTCATGCTTCCCTAGGGAGCTGGTTTTGTATGTCTGCATGTGTTTGAGTGTGGACAGCCGCCCTGTGTCTAGTGCTTAAGAGTCCATACAGTGAGGGAATGACAAGCTGCTGGTGGAGAAGGAGAATCAGAGATGGAATGAAGCCCTCGAGCAGAAAGCAGGACTGCGACACCTGCTGAGCTGAACACCACTGTCCAGTGATGGACAACCCATGACCCACTTGGGTCCAGCACTAAAAAAAATAAAATAAACCAACAACCAGCCAAACCAGGCCCTAGAATTATTCTCCCTCTCTTCCTCTTTGAGACCCACTCCTCCCTCAAACCAAGTCCACCTTAACTTAGGCTGCTTTCACATGGCCTCTAAAATCTGCTGCAAAATGCTCGCAGATGCGGAGCATAAAATTGTTTTCCCACCAGCAGCGGACTTTAAAAAAAAATAAAGTATGACCACGCCCACTTAAGCACGCCCCCGCGCATTTTACAAGTACCTGGTCTCGAGGTAAAAAAAAATTCTGATGCGGATTTTAAAGCTGTGAATGCCTGGCTCTCCTTCGCCTTCTGTTTGTTTTTGTTGTCCCCTCACTTTAACAGGCAGGAATCCCTAACGGGCTTCCTGTCCTACTACAACTAGCTGCTGTGGAGGGCAGGTGGGGGTGAGCCTGCATTTTTTCTCCCTCCCCTCACAGCAGACAGAAGCAATAGAATCAGAGGGCAGGAGGGTGGGAACACAGGAAGAAGAACAAAAACCACATGATCGCTGGTTGGGGGGATCCGCATTTAAGTTGCCAGCAGATTTTAGGGGTCGTGTGAAAGCAGCCTTAGAGAGACACACCTAGCAGACATTGTATATAACCAACCCTACTTCTGTGATATGGGGTGAAAGTCCAGTCCAGGTGCAGGCAGGATCAGGTTCTGTGCTGATACAGCACCCCTGCTGCAGTACCCCTGCCTTGCCCACCTCTGTATTGTGTTCGAGCTTCTAGCTCCCCTGGCTCTGGACAATTTTGAAAGTCAAGAAAGGCCCAACAACTTTGAGATGTATGCTGGTGTCCTCTTGATGCTTAGAGTAGATCAGTCCCATTGGAAAAGCCTGTTGCAGTTCCTTTAAATTTAACTAGGGGCCTTTTTACACGACCCCTAAGATCCGCTGGCCACTTAAATTCGGACCAGAGATCTTAGGGGTTCGTCACTCTTCCTGCGTTCCAACCCCCTCCGCACTTCCTGGTTGCTGGCTGCGTGAGGGGAGGGAGAAAAAGAGAAAGAAAAGCATGCCGCTCACCTCGTTCTGCCTCTCATCTCTGTAAAAGTAGCTCTTAAAGGGGCGGGAGCCAAAAAACAACAAACAGAAGCAAGAGAGCCCCGCACTCACTATCCTTACACCGGATCAAATAATTTTCACCTCCAAAGAGCATTTACCAGAAAGCTGCGCTGGGACGCACTAAAGTGGGCGGGGTCGCACTTAATTTCCTGTTAACTCCGGAGATGGTGGGTAAACATTTTTAAGCTCCGGAGCTGGGAGCCATTTGCCCCGGAGTTTAGGGGTCATGTATAAACACCCTAGATCATTGTGTTTGAGCAGAATTATTTGTGGTGTGATGGAGGGGGCAGCAGGGGCCACTTATACCCATTTTTTGTTGTCTCTGGTTCTTCTTGTCTTTCTGGTTCCTTGACAACACCATCTTTGGCATATTCTTCTCCAGGCCTCCTGGATTGCTTGAGGTGAAGAATTCATGGGGCCAGGGAAGAGAGGTGACCTCAAGCATTTCAATGAGTGACAGAAACTTGACACAATTCTTCCTGTATCAACATATTGGTGGTGCCATTTTCCCATCTGACGTTAGAGGCAAGGCTGGGCACTGTAGTCATCTCTTGACTCTTCACATTAAAATATAGCAGCTACCATAATATATTTGTCTTTAATTGTCTACCTAACAAGCCTATTCAGACCATTGTTCATCTTATGAGCCTATTTCTGATCAGGGTGACAAGAGGTCAAATTGGACTATAAGATGGAGGACTTGCAACAAGCTTTCTTCAGACTGATGAAGCTGTTTGGATGAGCAGCAAAACGTTTCTCTCTCTCAAGAAAAAGAAGTCCAGTTGCCATGTCTCAACTTCCAGATAAACTCACCTGGATGACTGAGAATCTTCTCAGACATAGTGCCATCAGAGAAAAAGAAAGAAAGAAAGAAAGAAAGAAAGAAAGAAAGAAAGAAAGAAAGAAAGAAAGAAAGAAAGAAAGTCCTCAATACTATATGTGTCAGAAGTATACTTCTTAAAGGAAATTGAGAGAAAGAATTTTTTTATTATCAAGGGAATCTTAAAAAGTTAACTTTAGATGCTTTCTATTTATATGCAGTACCCTTAACATATTCTGTCGAATACAGGAACAACTAATGTTTTATTAAAATGCATATATTTACAACTTTATTTCCAAGCTCTTGAAGTCTGAGGCATTAAAAACAACAACGATGATTTAACGGGTTTGACACATGCGGATTTTACATTCAGGTGTCAAACAGTATTAGTTGCTTTTTCTTGGGAATTGGGGCTTCTTCTGCCATGCGTTCAGGGCAAAATCATTCAAAACAAAAAGAAAAAGAAAAATCCACAAGGAGATTAGGTAAGCAAAACAACAATTCAAGACTACTTAGAATTACTTGGGATGGTCATGACCTCAAAATGTGTGTGGAAATGTTCAGGGTGTGAATTGAGATCCTTACTTGTCTATTCATTGCATGAAAAGATCAGGAACTGTAAAGATCATCAACCTTTTGATGTATTTTGCATGCATTAGGAGTACTGTAACTGGGAACCCCATCACATGATTGGTGTCACATTTAGTCATGCCCCTGATTTCATAAGAGGGGTGAGATCAGCCATGTCAAAACAATGATGCTGTGTGTGCTCCTAAATGCTTGCACCATTCCCCAACCATGGATCCCCCAGATGTTCTTGAACTAAAATTCCCAGAAGCCTTCACCACTAGACTTGCCAGCCAGGTGTTCTGGGAGCTGTAGTCCAACAGCACTTGGGGACCTGTGATTGGGAGCCATTTCGCTAGAACATGGGTTTCCAACCTTGGGTAACCCAAGTGTTATATAGTTTAGAAAGGGTATTTTGTATTACAAGTTCCAGGATCCTTTAGCTAATGTAGACACTGACCATAAGACTCATAAGAACATAAGAACAGCCTTGCTGGAACAGGCCACAGCCCATCCATTCCAGCATTGTCTCACACAGTGGCACCATTTGCTTCAGGGTATTCCCAAGCAGATGTCTTCACCTGCTTACGATTCCCTGCAAATGGATTTAAGAGATATCCTGCCTGACTCTCCAACCCGGAGGTTGTCCTTAGGCATCCATAGCCTTTGATACCCTTGTTCTCCATGAATTTGTCTTATCCAGCCATGTCCAAAGTCCGGCTCGCAGGCCGAATCCAGCATGCCAGGCCATTTTGATTGGCCCACAGATGGCTGGAACACCCCCTTCCTCCCCCTCCCAGGCAGCAGGAGCCCCTGCCCCTGCAGACGGCAACTATCCATGCACTTGGTGCATTTCTGCTGTCCTTCTGGAACCATGCAAAGATATTTCTCTTCAGGCAAGCTTTCCCTGAATGATAAACTACCTACTGTGTCTTTGTATGAATCTACCATACACGGCTACACAGACTTTGTGCTATACTTATAACTTTGCGTTTATATATTTCCTTGTGTGATTGCAATACTATGTTATCAATTGTTAGTTTTAATGTTGCCTCATAATGCTATATGATGCCCCTCAATTCCCTATTTATCAAACTGATTGTGTCTTAATTGTAATGGACTGTATAGTCTCTCTTTACTGTAAACCGCCTTGGGTCTTCTCCAAGGAGAAAGGTGGGGTTTAAAATACTCAAAAATAAATACATAAAATAAATAATTGGGAATACAGTAGTGTGGGCTATCCTGACCTTGGTCTCCAGTGAGACATCCTTGCACTTGATGATATTTTCTTATTCTTTCATTTCTTCTCTCTGAGTCTCAGTCTTCTTCAGATTTCTTGGATGGAGTCTCCATTTGAATTGACTGAACCAAGGTACACAAAATCTTTAACTCTATAATCTTTAATTCATGATTTTTGTTTTCTTAATATTTAACTGCAGTCTTGTCTTAGCGTTTTCTTCTTACACCTTAAGCAGTATTTCTGGCCATTACTGCTTTCTGCCAGTTAGATGGTGTCATCTACATATCTTAATTTATTGACGTTTCTTTCACCAGTTTTAAATTCTCCATCTCCTGAATCTAGTCTGGCCTTTTGTATTATATGTTGTGTGTATGTATTGAGCAGATAAAGGTATAAAATGCACCCTTGTCTGATGCCTTTGCCTACAGCACTGTTGGTGAATCTATGGCACGGGTGCCAAAGGTGGCACTTGGAGCCCTTTCTATGGGCACCTGACATTACCCCTTTACACCCACCTGTATTCAGGTTAAAATGCTGTATTGGCACTTTGCGAAAAATTAGTGGGTTTTGAATCACATTTTGGGTTCTCCATCTCTAAAAGGGTCACCGTCACTGCACTAGAGGATGGCAAGAATTACTGCCAGGTAAATTAAATCTAGGATGAAGCACATGGTTCTCTCTACCCTCCCTTGGTCCCAAATGCATGATGAGCCGAAGTGCACATCCTTGCCTACTTTCTCCCCAGTTCCCTGCTTTGGCCCTCTGTTTTGATTCACTGGAGTGGCACAAGGACAACATACACACAGACACTCTCATAGTCTTGAAGACCGGCAAGAGTCATTTTTGGTTAGCAAAAATATGCCCAAGTGGATGTTCTGGAGCTAAATCCTGCCTAGAGCTGAATATTCTTGCCTTCATATTTTTTGGGGGAGGGGGTAAAGGTAAAGGTTAAGGTTTCCCCCACATATACATGCTCAATGTTGCGGCGAAAAGGGTTAATACAAGTATGAATATTCATGACTCTGTTTTGAATAGCCAATCACCAAGTAGGTGGGAGTGGTTAAGAATGTTATATATTGGAACGTAATGGGTGATGGACAGTTCAGTTTTAAGTTGGTTTCAGTTTGTGTTAGAGCTGAGAGGAGTTCAGTTAAGAAAGCTGAGAGTCAGTTAGACTGTCAGTTGGTCAGGTGGGACCTGCCACGGAAAAGGGTCTGGTTTAGAAAGGAAACACATTATAAGATTTCATGTATGAAGTAACATCGGCTAAAGCTATCGAAATACTGATCATCTAATTGTAAACCAATAGATGTTTCATGTTTGTTTTAAAACTATATTACTTAGTGTGACTCTTTCTCTCAAATACATATGTGTCCAGTGAATCTGGTGGTGGCAGCGAGTGAAAACCCAGTGTGTGAAAGGGGCATGTCACAATTGTGTCCGACTCTAGGGGCGGTGCTCATCTCCGTATTCAAGTTGAAAAGCCAGTGTTGTGCAAGTTCATGACCATGTGGCTGTCATGGCTGCAAGGAAACACTGTTCTACTTTCCTACTTTTTACGGCGGTACCTATTTTTCAGCTTGCATTTACATGCTTTTGAATTGCTAGGTTGGCAGGAGCTGGGGTTATCAGTGGGAGCTTGCTCCACTGTGTGGCACCCAGGATTCGAACCGCTGAGTTGCCGACTCTGCAGTTAACAGTTTCGGAGCCTTAGTCCACTGAGCCACCATGCCCCTTACTTTTTTGGGGTTGTTGTTGTTAAATGTTTGGATAGCATTGATGCTTAGAGGCTAATAGAAAGGAAAGAAGATTAAAGCTTCCATTTATTTTAATATTTGCCTGCATGTCAGGCCTGTATAAAATGCTAATTTGCTGTCTGCTACAGAAGCCAATATTTAAATGATTCGGAAGTTAGAAGATCTTTATTATTCTTTTTTAAGAAACATAATTAATAAAAGCAGCCCAGCTCTTGTCAGATGGCAAGACATGCAGTCTTGAGTGGAACACACAGAATGCTCTCTAGGATGATTCTCTGCTTGTTTTATGGCCCAAATCCAGTAGAATACACATCTAAATTTACAATGTTTGCTTCAGTGTTTAGCCTGATGTTTACTTGAACTTAGTTCAGTTTTCATGCCACTTATCTTTACGGCTGTCCAGCTCTTTTCAAAGTTTCTTCCCATTTCGTGCAAGCACCTCAAAGATTGCAACATAAGGTATGAAAACGGATTTTGTACGCTTTCAGCTTTTAAATGAAAATAATTCACGAGAGACCTTCGGGGAGATTAGTTTATTTTTAATTTCTTAAAACTTCTGCAAAAAATCCATAGAAAACTCCCTCACAGACAGCAAAAGCAAAGCAAAGCAAAGTGTTCTGCTCATATACCACCTTATACCACTTCAAGTAGTCTCTGGGCAGTTTACAATTTTAATTAAAGTGTACAAGCTACACATTGCCCCCCTAGCAAGCTGGGTACTCATTTTACTGACCTCGGAAGGATGGAAGGCTCAGTCAACCATGAGCCGGCTACCTGGGACTGTATTAAGGATTACTCTGTTTTCAATGCATTCCTCTTTGAAATTTGTATAAAGGAAAATTTGCTTAACATAATTTCATTTGGACCAAATTACTGTAATTCCTTTATACAAGGTACCACTGTACTTGCATTTTTTATGTTTTTGATTTTTTTAAAAAAATGTAGATATGGCTGCTCTAATTTCAAGCTGTTCGACTTATGAGCATGCATTTGGAATGGATTAAACTCATGAGCAGGGTCGGCGCTTCCATTAAGGTGAACTAGGCAGTTGCCTAGGGCGCCAAAATGGAGAGAGGGCACTGGACAGCCTGCCACCCCCTGTCGCCCCCCACCGCTGGCCACCGCCGTCCATCCCCCCACTGCCTGCCAGCTGCCTATCGCCGTCCGCCCATCTCTGTCCACCGCCGCCCGCCTGCCGCCCCCGTGCCCATCGCTGCCCACTCCCCTGTGCCCATCGCTGTCCCCTGCCATCCCCCGCCCCTCTGCTGCCCCACCCCACCCCACCTCCGCCCCGCTCCCCACCTCTGCCCCACCCAGCCCCCCGCCCACCCTCTACCCTGCCTATCCCCCACCCCTGCCCCGCCCCCTGCCCCGCTTGCCCGCTGCCACCCCACCCCGCCCCCTGCCCTACCCCCGCCCCTCACCTAGGGTGCAAAAAAACCTAGCACCGGCCCTGCTCATGAGTAGAGGTCCCACTGTTGATTGACACTCATGCAGTTGAGGAAAGTCTCTCCCAGTCACTCAAACCACAGCCAGCATGCAAGACTGCACTAAAACACACTATGTTATTTCTTTCTTGCACAAAATAAGCAATTTCCACTGTCTATCCACTTCCTCCCTCACTACGTTCGCTGTAGCACATAAACCTCAGCATTCTTAAATTGCAGGTGTTTATTGGTGATCAATAAAAAAACCTCCGAATCTCTCTAGACATAGAAGTACAACAGCAAAGATATTAACTTCGGCCACAAGTTTTTCATTCTACCTGTCAGGCTTCAAAACAAACATCTACACATTGCCGATAGCCATGTCAATAATGCGCCAGCGCAGAAGGCTTTAAAAAAATCATTGCTGATATGCATATATATTAACCCAGGAAATATTCGAGGTTATCAAAGTAAAAAAAAACAAGCAGCAGCATAGAAGGCACCTCAGTACTCCTCTTGATTTAAAATAAACAAAATTTGATTTTCTGATGGCATAAATGCAACAGCCCTTGGAATGGCATGTAATGCATGAATAGTTTTTTTAAAATCTCCTTTTCCCATTATATCGGAACTTCAGATCATGTGAATAAATTGACTGGAAGGAGGCTGAGGTTGAACAGATCCATGGCATTTTATCCGATAGCCCACCCACATGTTATATTTTGCTTGTTAAGTTTTCCTTGACTTAAGGAGCCTCGTGGTGCAGTGGTTAAATGCCTGTCCTGCAGGTAAAACTGTGCTCACGACCTGGGGTTTAATCTCAGGTAGCAGGCTCATAAGAACATAAGAAGAGCCATGCTGGATCAGGCCAAAGGCCCATCTAGTCCAGCTTCCTTTATCTCAGAGTGGCCCCACCAGATGCCTCTGGGAGCACACAAGACTAAATATCTGTATCCTGCTACCACTCCCCTGCATCTGGCCCTTGAAGTACCCTGGTTTTAAGCCTGGAGATTACACATCTCCAACGTGGTTTGTAATTGTAACCTGTGATGGACTTTTCCTCCAGGAATCTGTCCAATCCCCTTTTGAAGGTATCCAGGCTAGATGCCATCACCACATTTTGTAGCAGGGAGTTCCACACTAACAACACACTGGGTAAAAAAATATTTTCTTTTGTCTGTTCTCACTCTCCCAACCCACAGTGACACAGTGCTCATGGCTGACGTAGCCTTCCATCCTTCCGAGGTAGGTAAAATGAGTACCCAGCTTGCTGGGGGTGTGGCAATGTGTAGCCTGCATACCGTAATTAAAGAACTGTAAACCACCCGGTGACTACTCGAACTGGTATGGGGCAGTATATAAGTAGAACACGTTGCTTTATGTGGATTCCCTCAACTCAGCCTCAGTGAGACATTTTCACAAAAATATGCCTCGCTTTCTTATGATGAGAATCATTTTATTTATTTGTTTGTATTATAGGCTGCCTTCATCCCAATAAGGGTGTCTAAGGGGGCTCACAATATTTGAAACATTACAATTAAAAACATGAGTTAAATATTTTTAAAAAATTAAACAATATGCTAAATAAAATATACAAAAATAGAACAGGTGATACCTTTAGGTAATATTCAGTAATTGGATGATTAAAAGCAAGTAAACTATTATGACTTTTAAAAAGAATCTAGGGATTTGATAATACATAAATTCTGGAGCCAAGATGGAAAGGGAGGTATCTACTCATAAGTAGGTCACTCAGCTACAATGGCTCTAAATAACGATTTCAGCCCTAATATCTGGGAACACATTCTAGAATACATTGGTATCTTTTCTTCCTTTCCTCACCAAAATAATTGAATGATGCAGCTCATGAGGTAGTTTTCTTTATCTGGACCTATTTTATATGTTTATTCCGTGGATTTTTTGCTCTATATTGGCTTCCCAACTTCTAATCTATGTCAGTGTTTCACCTCTCATTCCGTAATTCTCTTTGCTTCTTTAATAGCCTCTGATGAGAGATTTTTGACAGAATATTGTTTTAAAGAAGCAGAATCCTAATAAATTATGTCAACCAGTCCTTTGCTAATCCAGTCTGCTGAGGATTAAACAATTGTTCTTGGGGTTAACATCCTTTATTTGTTCCAACACCCCAAGTTAACATTAGGAAATGTCTTCACAACAGAAATCTACCAATCTCCAAACATCTATTTATGTTTATTTTTAATAAGCACCATAAAGCCTGTCTCAACAAGCAGTGATTTAATTGCATCATTGCATCGGACTAGACAAGCATCCTGTACATAATAATAAACTCCCTCTACCTATAAATAAACATAGAAAATACAAATTAAGCCCCTGCGTTAAGCTGTGGCAGACTAAATGTCTCAATTTTTCTCCCTGCATGTTGTGAATTAGAAGGGGAAATCCTCCCCCCCCCAATTTGGAATTTGAGGCTGAAATTATTGTATTTTTGTTTTAAAGAAAAACCTTCTTCCACTGAGGAACCATAGTCCTTTAACCGCTGGCGTGAGAGCAAACAAAAGAGGCATAAGAAGGGACGAACCCCTGGGGCTTTGACCCAGAATGCCAAAATTCAGAGATTCCTTGGCTATAGTGGTTGGGAACCACTGGTCTAGATCTTGACTGTTGCAGTTGTCATGTAGTTTGTCTTGACATATTCTATCCATCCCCACCCAAATCCCACAGGGGCTGATGAGTGGAACCTTCACAGTTCTACTGAGAATCAACCACCCACTCCCCAAATTTGCTCCTATTATTCATAATGAATAATAGGTGCAAAATTGGCTGTATTACAGTGCATGAATAAAAAGTTAGAAATTCTCAGTACTGTAAAGAGACCAAAATTGCAACATTTCGGACACATAATGTGCAAAAAGAACACATGATCTGCTGCAAGTTATCCTTCAAGGAAAAATAGATGGGAAGCATGGCCTGGGGCATCAAAAAACATTCTGACTTAAGCACTTAAGCCAATGGTTCACAGTGACCACGGCTGCTCTGTTTAGAATAGCCTTAGATAGAAACCAGTTCAGACTACTGATCGCCAACGTTCTATGAGGACATGGCACCTGAAGAAGAAAATTCATAATGAAGTGAAAGGGCTGGGAGAGTGAGAACAGACAAAATATTTTTTTTTTACCCAGCACGTTGTTAGTCTGTGGAACTTCCCTGCCACAGGATGTGGTGATGGCATCTGGCCTGGATACCTTCAAAAGGGGATTAGACAGATTCCTGGAGGTAAAGTCCATCACAGGTTACAAACCATGAGGGGGATAAATAATCTCCAGTCTTAAAACCAGGGTATTTCAAGGGCCAGATGCAAGGGAGTGATATTCGGAAACAGATATCTAGTCTTGTGCACTCCCAGATGCATTTGGTAGGGCCACTGTAAGATACAGGAAGCTGGACTAGATGGGCCTTTGGCCTGATCCAGCATGGCTCTTCGTATGTTCTTATATACCAGCTCTTGGTCATTTTTTCTCACTGCAAATCACAGGCTAACAGATGCTGCTTGGCCCTGTGAGGAAGGCATATGAACCAGGCTTCTCTGGGAGATTTGCTTCTCCACTGTTTGGGAGCTGCTCACTCAGATAAGGAGGTGGGGCGGAGCTTCCCCCTGTGCAGCCAATGATTGGTCACCTGTTGGAGGGGGCGGGGTGGGCAGCCTGAGCTTGTGCCTGTACTGGTGTGCCACTGGCCCAGAAGGACCCCAGCAGAGTGCAATGACAGGTGAATGGCCCAGCTGGCATGGGAGGCAGCGAGAAGATCCATATTGCATCTATGTGATGAGTTTTATTGACTTGATTCAACAAATTTATTCAACAATTTGCATTTATTCAGGCAAATTATCATTTCTTTTGTTGAAGCACTTCATCTATATTAAGCGGGATTTGTGTGTACTTAACTTTGCTTGAATTGTGGTCTGCTGCAGCTGACTGGAGATGCACCCATGTTCTCCAGCAGAACTGTGAGAAAGGGCAAAATGACACAAAGTGAATAATTTGTCTTGAATTTGCATTTTGTTGAGGAACAAGCATCATCTGTTCTAGATCTACTTTATGTGTTAGCTTGCTGATTCATCTCTTCATCTCCTTAATGAGGCAATGCTGGCGACCTTTATTTCATAGCAACCTGAATTGAAAACAGCTAGATGATTATTCCACAGAGCTGAGAAAGCACACGGCTGATATCAGCAGTACATATTTTCTCATGTTGTTTTCATTTGTTGACATGTGTAAATGGAGATGCTGTATCTGGTAAGCTTAGTTATATGCTGTCAAGTCACATCTAACTCACAGTGACCCTAAGAAGGTTTTTAAGGTATGGGAAACATTTAAGGGCTAGTTTTATCAGTTTCATCCCATTCTCAGTGAGTTTCCATAGCAGAGTGGGGATTTGAACCCAGGGTCCTAGTCAGCCCCCAACACTAAACTGGTTCTGGTTATGATATGGAGGAAATGGATAATACCATCAACCCCCCTTTCTTTGTTGCAACGGAACAACCATAGGACATTGTTCTTAATGTTAAATGTTGTCTTTCAACAGTGTAAGACACAGTTGTGTACTCATTTTTTTAAGCTTTCGCTATCATATTTCAGAGCTGCAAGATCCACTGGGCTCTTTTTATGGAGAAAGACAGGCTAAATTTTTTAAAATAAATATATTAAGAAAGTATATTACCAAAAAGTGAAACCTAGAGACCACTTCTCAAAATAAAATTAAAAACAAACAAACCCAAATGTATCACTGGTTTAGAATGAATGAAAGGCAGTTTTAACAAGCTTCATGTGAATTTTTTATATTTAATTAAACTGTGACCCATGAGGGAAGAAAAAAGAGAAAAGGGCGCCCCCTCCTTACTCTGGATTCATTAATCAAAATAAGCAGCTAGTCTATAGGGAATGCTCAGGCACATAATAGATCTACTTAACACCAATTAAACCAAGCAGTGGGCAGTATAACCCTTTCTCTTGGTATCAACCCCTTGAGCAGTTGGATGGAATACAGATTTCTCGGATAAGGAGGCATTCCAAGCCATCAGTAAATGTACTTTCATTCACTTTGAAAGAATTTGAATATCTATTTATTCATGCTTTCACTAGGAATGAGATGTTGCGGTTAACCTGAATGAAACAAAATGAGATAAGAAGGATTTGGGGATTCTGAATGGGAGGGGATAAACAATAGGTTGTCTTTTGTTTTTCCTCTTTTTTTCTCTTTTGGGTTAACTTTATCTCACTTGTAATATTCTCCCAGCAAACAGATGGTCAGAAAGAGGGCAGTCAGCCATTAATAAAGTTTCTGAGAGCATCCTGGAAAGTTTTTTTGGGTGGTGGTGGTGGTGGTGGTGGTGGGAGGGTTGAGGGGAATTTTGAATCTTTAAAAGTGATTACTGCAGGCATATCCAATTGGCTCTCCAGATGTTTTGTACGGCAACTCCCACAGTCCTTTGCCATTGGCAATCTAAGCTTAGAATTGTGGGAGTTGTGGTCCAAAACATCAGGAGGGCCGAAGCTTGGACATGCCTGGATTACTGTTTATCTGCAGTGGTTGGTTATTTGTTCACTGCTTGTTGCAGAGGGTACTATTTATTTATTTATTTATTTATTTATTTATTTATTTATTTATTTATTTTTATACCACCCGTCTTCCCAGAGGAACTCCAGGTGGTTAACGGAAAGTACAGATTATTAGAATCATAGAATCATAGCATCATAGAGTTGTGCTGATATTCAAGGAAAACCTCTGATTAGCCAAATTTTGTCTAGCTTTCAGTAAAAGAACAAAACAAAATCAGGCTACATTTTCCCATCGGTCTCCCTTTCCCCCCAGAAGTTTTAAAAATGCAATCATAAGAGGCAGTAATATAGAGACCCTGACCATACTCATATTATGTGACAGGACCAGGTTCTGACTAATTGTTGATCTAGTTGTTTTCCTGCCTTCCAATGTATACTGTGTATGTTTTTTCTCGCACGCCTCCATATTTTGATGAGATTGAGTACTGAACATATCAGTGGTTATTATTCATTTATATGCATTTCTGTCTGATCTCGTTTCATTCTCTCCAGGTTTTTAAGGGGAGTTCTGTTTATCACACTACGATGATTCTGGAATTAGACTAAGCAAGAGTGTTATTACTTCTCACATATCTTTGAATATTTGAATATATTTGTTCACTTAAAACATGGGTTTAGTCAGAAAGCATGAGGAACTGATTTTTTTAAAAATAACATGTACACATACCACACACAATGACACTGTCAACTCTGGTCCTGCTGGTCCTGTATTAGACACTGACAATATATTTATTTCCATGGGGAAAATCTGGTCAGTCTGGTCAGAAAAGAAATAAGAAATATTTTCCTCTCTGTGTCTTGTCATCATTCTTCTCATTAAAAACACGAATATACTAGAAATATAATTACTGCCTCATATAATGACAGCTTAGCGGTTGTGTCAACTATTCACCCCATTGGATATATGGGGCTTAAAGCAAATATAGATTGTTAATAGAATTTTGCTTACTGTGATGAGGGTATTTCTCCCATATACCTCCGTCCTGTCTTGTAATATGCCTGTTCCCCACCCGGAACTTTCTGGAGGATGATTCGAATAAAAGACTAATTTAATATTTTTACACAAGGTCTAGAAAGTTATTGCTACCAGCAATCAATTCATCTCATCTGACAACAATGAAGGGAGCTTAACCTTCTAAGAAGAGTTAAGGAGCTGATGGCAGGCATTGTGGTATAGGGGATGTTCTGACCCTGACAGGACTTGTCTTGTCAGTATGGGCGCTCCTAAGCATGCCACGGTCCATAATTTCTTACTGAGCTTTGAATAATTTGTATGGTTATGAAGGCTTCTGAATGCCAGAAGTTCCCACATTCCTTCCTAGTACAGTAGGATCCCCATATCCGTTGGGTTCTAACCAATTGCATGAATGCTGAAATATGTGGATTTCAGTGTATGCTATTTTAATAGCAAGTGCTTTAATTGGGTGGCCTCTGGCTCTCTCTAGTGGCTAGTTTTGGTAACTTCATCTTTAAAAGATATATTTCTAGGATTTTTCTGTTTAATATTTTCAGATTGTGGCTCAATGGAGACTGTCCCCCCAATATGGGGCTGAGGCTGGTGTTCCTACTGTAGTAAACTTCCTTTCACAGTAGAATTATAAAGAAGGGCTCCTAAAAACACCATTATGATTGGCCCAGAGTAAAGAGATGTTTGGACTTAGCTTGCCTTGAGTTATGGATTTTATCTCCTCCTCCTCCTCCTCCTCCTCCTCATCCTCATCCTCATCATCATCATCATCATCATCATACTGAAGAGCTGGAAGAGATGGATTTCCCAGATACAGTAGTACCTTAGTTTAAGAATGCCTTGTTTAAAGAAAAACTCAGTTTAAGAAAAGAAATTACTGGAAACAAGGCCTTGGTTTAATTTATTTTTCAGTGGAATTCCCTGGTTTAAGTCCCTCCCCCCCAATAAGGCATTAAAAGTTAATGTGTGATGTTTGTGTGATGAAAAGAATGGGGATGCCTTGGTTTAAGAGAATTTTAAATGGAATGCCCCGGTTTCCCTTGCCTTTTTTTTCACCTCCAGAACAGATTAATTGGTTTTCAATGCCTTCCTAGGTGAAACAACATTTCAGCTTAAGAATTTTTCACAAAACAATATGGCCCAGAGAATGAATTAATATTTAAACCGAGGCACCACTATATCTAAAACTTGGCCTTCATTATTTGGACTTGTTTTATTGAGAGTGTTCCCTCCATACCTGGTCTGAACACAACCAGATGGTTATTATTATTAACAGGTCTGTATTATTGTGTCCCATCAGAGTTTTCTAGGTATAGAGTACCTAGAAGTTGTGTTCCGATCTGTTATTCTGGGGGCAGTCTGGGACTGTGCACCTTACCTGGGGCTACATGGGCTGGCACCTTTCCTGGGCATGGGAAGGGCAGAGTGGGGAATTGAACTTCCAACCTGCGGCTTCATATTAATATACCTAACTCTTGGAGTTATCTAGCCAGCTTCTCAGGCTATTAGTAATATTTATTCCAATAGGCAGCAGCTTTCTGAATTTTCTGGGACATAAATCACACTGGGGTATTTATTCATCAGTTACACAACAGTTACAATTGTTGTTTTATAAAACTGAAATATGGTAAATATCACTAGACCATTACCAAGATAGATAATGTACATAGTTATATACACCTGTTAACGCCTGAGGTATGTATGAGACGGTGGCAGCTGATGTCCATCGTGGTTGATGAGCAACTCAGCACAGCAACTCAGTTGGCTGCAAGGTGTGTTCCATCTACACTGGGATGCTCTTTCTCTGCATATTGACAGTGATCATTCTCCTTTGTTTCCAGTTTCAATGGAACTCAAACAGTGGGGAGTCATGAGCACACATGCAGGGGCAAAGGTGCATGCATAAGATGCACAGCCCCACCCCATGGGGATAAAATTTAGAGGGAATGTTGTTCGGCACTGTTGCAGAATTTTGAATTTTGGCATCGTGACCCCATGTACACAGAGCAGAATTAGCTTCAAGCCTCCCCTTTCATCAACTGGCACTTATAATCTCAAGAAATGTCTCAATATATTCTGAGACTTTTGTAAGAAGAAATAATAAAATATTTCATGTACTTACAGTGAACAGAGAACAAGCTAAAAACACGACTGCTTTGAGCAACAGACCTCAACAGACTCGCTGCTTTCAACAGACTCCAAAGGGTGGGGGAACAAAGAAGCTCTTAGCAGAGAAGTATTGCTCTCTTTCAACTCAGAATCAGGGAAGTAACAATTGTTTACTGCTGGATAGATCAATAGCCACCCCAACCCAGAAAGGTCTCTCCCGCTAGAGCAGGCATGTCCAAACTTCAGCCCTCCAGATGTTTTAGACCACAATTCCCACAGTCCTTTGTCATTGGCAATCTAAGCTTAGAATTCTGGGAGTTGTGGTCCAAAACATCAAGAGGGCCGAAGTTTGGACATGCCTGAGCTAGAGGAAACATGTGAGGATGAAAAACTCCAATAGGCAGTGCCAAGAATAAAACTGGACCTAATCACACATCCATGCATACACATCCATGGGTTTTACACTCACAGCTTTCCCTTATTAACTGCCTGAAAAGATTAGAAAAGCCCTCCCCACCCCCAGAAACACATGTTTCTAAGATATTCTGTCAGAAATGAGCACTAGAGGGAAACAGAGACTATATACAGTATTTGCTTAGCTGCAGTTTTGACCTCTGCGGGAGGACTTGGAACTGATCCTGCATGCATACAACAATCCTGCTGTACTCAAAAGAAAGGCACAGGGCTCAAAAGGCCAGCGTTAAGATGCCTGAGACCAGTCCACCCATGAGATTCATGGCTTTTTAGTGGGATGGTGTGGGGGGGGGAGGGAGGCTCAGCCAATTTCACTGTACACTGGTTGTAAAATGACAATAAAGGTTATTATTATTATTATTATTATGCCCCACTTCTCTAATGGATGACTGGCCACTGCTACAAGAAACACGTTGGTTTCCTTGCCACCAGCTGGTCTAGGATTATCAGTTCTGACATGGGCTTCACTTTCCAACACTTGACCCTCATTAATCCACCTATTTAAGACGTCATCATCTATTTCAGCCTCTACAACATCTCCAATGATGGATCAAAAGCTCCAGAATACAGGGGAGTAAACAAGGGCAGGATATGACAGAAAAGGTTTCTGTTAACTCTCACTAAGATGCTGGTTTCCTATTGTTCTCCTAGCTTAGATCAAAGCTTAGTAGACATGGGCACGGAGCGGCAAAATTCACCAAATCACCACAGAAACATGTGAAATTTATTTATTTTAAATGCCAACGAGAATTACTCCACTCCAGCTTAACCCAATAAAAAGAAAAATTGGTCTGATTTTTATTTTATTTTATTTTATGGCATTTTAGACCTGCACATTTGCCAAGCAGGACAGAAAAAGTTTTTTAAAAAATTCGACCAATGGCCAAAAAAGCAGGCGAAAATATGCCTGCCTCAGTGAGGCACCTACCAGAGAGGGGTGGTTTCTGGGGGGTCCACGGCCTCCCCCTCTCCTGTCCTGGGCTGCTGGTACCAGGCTGGGGGCATCCTTGTCGTCTCCATTTGCCATGCGGTGGGGGATCCAAAATGGCGACCGCAATATTTATTTTTAAATTGTCGTCCCAAAACCCACCAAAGCACCACAGAAACATTGGAAAATTAGGTATTTTAAATGCCTGATTTTTAATAGTAGCAACAGTGGGTTTTTCTTGCAATAAAACATCTCCATTTATTTTATTTTATTTTATTTTTATTTTTATTTTTTTACACCTGCGCAATGATGGACTGGCCATGGGATGGGACCATGCAAATTTTTGGACCCATTCCACCAATTGCATGGCCAGGTTTTGACTGAGACTTCTGGATGTGCCAGAGGGCATAAAAAGCCCACTAACCCTAACCCTAACCCTAACCCTAACCCTAACCCTAACCCATTCGCCAGTACACTGTCCTTCTTAGTGGGTCAGAGGCACCCAGAGGTGCAGCCCACTAACCCACCCTAACCTTAACCGTAACCCTAAGTAAAAGCCCTTAACCCTAACCCTGGAAACCCTAAACCCAGACGAAATGACAAATAAAAGTACACTTTCCTTCTTAGTGGGTCACAGGCACCCAGAGAGGTGCCTCCCACAGCCCACTATCCCCTACCCCTATCCCATTCCCTAACCTGTACGTTATTATTATTATTAGTACGCTCCCCTTCTTAGTGAGTCAGAGGCACCCAGAGGGAGAGGTGTCTCTGCCACTTATCCCCCACCCTAACATAATGTAATGTATGGTACGCGGCGGGTTCGTGTTACGCTTCCCTTCCCTTCCCTTCTTAGTCGGTCAGACGTCAGAGGCACCCAGAGAGGTGCCTCCCAGAGCCCACTTACCCCAACCCCAACACAAACGTCAAACGACAAACGGAAATGACAAATTTTTGAAAATTATCACGACAAACGGAAACAACCCGAAACGGACCCGCCCCGACAAACGACAACTCAAAACATCATTTTTTCTGGCCGTGCCCATCTCTAAAGCTTCGTTTTGTAAGGTAAAAGGTGTACTCAGGATAGAGAATCACAGGGTCATCGGCAAGTCTTTGAGTCCAAGTCCCAAGTCTGAGTCTTTACTACCAAGTCCCAAGTCCCAAGCCAGAGTCCCTATGAAAAACAAGCCTTTCCCCAGAGAAGAAAAGGAGCAGGTGGGTGGTGTCCAAGTCACAAGTTGAGTCCAAGTCATAGGGAAAACAAAACCAAAACAAATGAATGAAACAAACAAAACAAAAAACAACAGAGTAAAGTATGAATTGGGTCCCTGGTGAGAATAAAGGCTGAAAAATCTGCTCTGGCCACTGTGACACATGCTCTAGTGATTGCCCGGCTGGACTACTGTAATATGCTCTATGTGGGGCTACCAATGGAAAATCTTGGGAAACTCCAATGGGTTAGGCATAACAATGGAGAGGCATAAAAAAGATTGTGTACTATGGAATAGCCGCGGCTATAATGGTATTAACAGGTGGATGGAAGGACCAAGAAAAATGGAAATATGATAAATGGAAAGGTTATATACATCATTTTTTTCAAAATGAATGGATACAAATTATGCAAGAAGGAAACACAGAAGGGAAACACAGAATTTTAAAGGAGTGGGAGAAATATATGAATTGGGTAAAAGGGAAGCCTGAGAATGAGAAATGGGCTAGACTGTTCCATCATGCCTTAATAATGTTTAATATGAAAGGGTAGTGAATTTGTTCTTGCTGGGGGTGGGGGGAGAGGGAGGGTTAATGAGGAAGGGACCAAAGGATGATGTAATGTTTTTGAAAAAGTTGTAAAGACTGGAAATGTATTTTGTTACTTTCTTTATAAAATAAAGTTAAAATAAAAACAAAAAAAAAAAGGGAAACTCCAATGGGTCCAAAATGCAGCAGCCAGATTGCTGACTGGGGTGGGTTACAGAGCTCACATGACACCCCTACTAAAGCAGCTCCACTGGCTGCCAATCAGCTATCGGGCACAATTCAAGGTGCTGACCTTGACTTACAAAGCACAAAATGGCCTGGGTCTTAGCTACCTCAAAGAATGAATCTCACAGTATGAACCGGCTTGGGTGCTGAGGTCATCAGGAGAGGCCTTTCTCTCCATCCCACCACCCTCACAGGTGTGCCTCAAAAGAACACGTGAAAAGGCCTTCTCTGTTGCTGCTCCCAATCCCAGACTTTGGAACTCGCTCCAGCTGGAGGCCAGGACTGCCCCGTCTCTGCTGTCTTTTCGGAAGCAGGCAAAGACCTTCCCCTTTGGGCAAGCTTTCCCTGAATGAGGGACTTCCTACTATGTAACTTTATATGGATTACCATACATGATTGCATTGACTGATTTCATAAGGACACCAGTGTTTTCCATGTTACTTTCCACCCTTCATAATGGATTTTTCTTTTCTTTTTCTGTTCATTGTAGCTTTACTGTTACCTTTTTAATGTTCTAAGATGCCACTTCTAACTCCCTGTTCTTAACTTGAATATGTCTTAAATATTCTGGACTGTATATTGTCTCTCATTATTGTAAGCCACCTTGGGTCCTTTCCCACGGAGAAAGATGGGGTAAAACTATTCAAAATAAATAAATTAATTGATAAATAAAATTGACAGCAAGTCCCACAATCTGAGTCCCCATCCCTGGAGAATCAGTATAAAATATTAGGGTAACCTAGTTCTTCATGAGATCGATATACATAAAAGGCAGGGAAATGTCATAATTTTTTGTTGGGCTCGTCTCGTGGATTTCATCTTGCTCTTTATGAAATCAACTGAGCCGTTAACAAAATTTGTTTTACATAAAAGAAAGTATTGTAATGTGATTGCAGCACAGGGTAAATTAGAATTTAAAAGTAAAATTACAAATGGTTATGTATAATGCCATGCAAATGGATGGAAAAGCCCCACTGGTATTGCTAAAAAGTCAGAATTATTGATCTCGCCTTTATGGCTATTAACATAAAATTACCCAGAATGCCAGCTGCCTTTGGTTGTTTTTCCAAAATGATGTTCCTTGTAGAGCAGGTGCCATTAATTATGCCTTTGTTTAAAAATGTGCTGATCCCAATCAAGGTCATAAGACAGAAATGGCATGGATAACCCCACGATAATGAAAATATGATTGGAGGATAAATGATTTGGTTTTTTTATTTTTTTATGTACTCTCTCTCTCTCTCTCTCTCTCTCTCTCCCTCCCTCCCTCCCTCCCTCCCTCCCTCCTCTCCTCGGGTCCAATTTAAAAATCCTGGATCCTCTCAAATCCAGATGTAATGATGATGGGAAAGTACAAATGACAGACCAGGCCGTGGTTAAGAGCATGCTTCAGAAGTGGGCAAATAGGAGGAAAGTGGAAAGAATCGGAGGGAAGTGAAAACAACATCTCTCTAAGGAATTTCATGCCTCTCTGCTCAGCCAGGCTGGCTGGTGATTAGCTTGATTGACTGATTAATTTGCCTTGTTTGGACAAATATTACAGCATCACGATCTGAGCCATATTTTAAAAATGAAGGCAATGAAGACAAAACAACTTGTCAACGCCTGGACCTCCCAGCTTGATGGTTTAGAGCAGATTGTGAAAGCTGATGTGAGGTGCAAGGGGATAATGCAGAAGCCGTTGGCTCATTTACCCAGCCGCTAAGTGGCTCGTTCGTTCTTATCTTTATCCGTTACTTCACGCCATTTCTTTCTTCCCGTACAGTGGTCCCCCGCCCTTTCGCGGTTCATATATTGCGGTCCCGCTATATTGCGGGATCACAGTATATGAAAAAAGGGTAAGGGGGGAAAGTCCTGTTTCAAGCCTCCCATACTTACCCCAGGACTGGAGCTGCCCCAGACAGGCCTGTGAGAGCCTTCCTGAGCCTTCTGGAGGCCCCAAAAGGTCCTCCATGCGAACCGGAAGTGACCTCCGGATCCCGGAAAATCATTCCTGAGGCCTCTGAGAGCCTTTCTAGGCCTGTCGGAAGCCTCAGAAATGATTTCCGGTTTACCAGAAGGCACTTCCAGTTTGCAGGGAGGCCCTTTTGGGGCCTTCGGAAGGCCCGGGAAGGCTCTCACAGTCCCGTTCGGGGTAGGGCCAGGCTGGGGGTAAGTGTAAGAGCCCCCAGCTAGGTCCCCCCAGGCCTGACTCGACCTGCATCTGCATATCACGGATTTTCAATTATTGCAGGTCAGGTCAGGTCCCTAACCCCAGTGATAGGCGGGGGATCACTGTACAGGACCCCAAGGGTACTTTCCAAATGGAACAAGTGGGGTTCTCTGGGCCTCACTACCAAACACCATGGCATAGTGATAATGATCTCCTTTGGACTACTTAAGAACCAACAGCAAGCGTCATAGGTTTGAGATTCCACTAGGCAAGGGTAGGAAACATTGAATGGATGAGGCCAGTAGCTTCAGTGACCTGTTTTGTGTGATGGCTACACACCCAGCAACCCTACACCTCAGCATTCATCCTTTGTCATTTTTCAGTCTTGATGGGTAATGAGAGGAAGAACTTTCCATTCTAAGTGGCTATGGTGTGGGAACCAAACAGGGGCCCAAGACTACAACTCCCAGAAGTCTTCACCACTAGCTGTGCTGGCCAAGATTTCTGGGATTTGTAGCCCAAGAACAATTCCTGACCCCACTTTGTGAAGCATTGGTGTAGGGTATTTGCCTGGTGGCAGCCCGTGTAAACTTTAGCTCTCATCAGCCTCCAATAGCACCACCACCACACCACCACCACACCACCACCACCACCACCACCACCATCCTTTGCAAGCATGCAAAGACCTTTCCCTTCAGGCAAGATTTTCTTTAGTGGTGGGCTGATTGAGTGGGGCTTTTAAATGGATGATTGTGCCTTACTGCTTTGAGTGTGCTTTTGATGTTGATTTTGTTTACCATTTCTCGGAGTGGCATTTCTTTGATCTTTTAAAATATCCATACTTATTTTTTTAGCTTTAAATATTGTCTTTCAATGATGTTAGCCACTGTGGGTCCTTTTTAGCGAGAAAGGTGGAGTAAAAATAGGTTAGATAGATAGATAGATAGATAGATAGATAGATAGATAGATAGATAGATAGATAGATAGATAGATAGATAGATAGATAGAAGAGCAAACTGATTAATAGATACAGTAGATAGACAGACAGACAGATGCTGGAACACTTTGGGATGAAGTTAATCTTTTTGGCACACCCATGCTGTAACTCCAGTAAGACACTGGAGTGCATTGCAAGTTTTGACTGTCTTCCAACCCGGCTTGCTAGCCTAACATACTGAACATCCATCTCAGTTTCCTTCTTCCCCTTAAATCCTGCCTTTTGCGGAGATGAGTTCAATTCCATATTGTGTCCTGGCTTCTATATAGGTACCTACCTGCAGGGCCGGTGCGTCCATTAAGGCGAACTAGGCAGTTGCCTAGGGCACCAAAATGGACAGGGGGTGCTGGCCAGCCTGCTGCCCCCCACCCCCCGCCCCCCGCCGCCGGCCACCGCCAGCCGTCCCCCACTGCCCGTTGCCGCCCGCCCACCACCCGCCCTCCGCCATCGCCTGCCTGCCCACTGCCCCGCCCTGCCCCTGCCGCCGCCCACCCACCTGCCGCCGCCGCCCTGCCCCCCACTGCTGCCACCGCCCCCCCCGCCTAGGGTGCAAAAAACCCTAGCGCCGGCCCTGCCTACCTGGGTCATATCTAGCCACATAATTTCCCCCAAGTGCTAAGAGCAACCATTTAAGAAACACAAGTGGAGACGGTTCTTTTCATTGTATGGGGGTGGGGTGGGAATAGGAGGAATGCCCTGGTGAGTAAGCTTGGAAGTATAAGAGTGTAGAGAAACACTACCTGCACACATCACACTTCAGTGGGCATTTTAAGTGTGATAAATAAAAACACAGAAGCTGCAAGCTCAACTTTCAGCTAATGAGCCAGTAAATCACAATGCCTGATCAATTAATGCTTTCAGCTCTGCTACCTGCAGGAAGCATATGATCCGGGATTGTTTGTTGCTTTTTAAAACACATCCTTCTGGCTGCTTAATCTACTAGACAGGAACCTAACACACGTGGAAGGTTCCTGCTTTGTACTCAAAGAGACCACCTGTACTCAAGGAAGACCAGCTACACTCAGGGATATATGGTCTTGTCAGAAACACTGAAATGCTGACAGTCTCACAGTATTAGGCACAGAGATGCAGGCCAGTGTTCAGGTCACTGACATGACAAATGCTGCAAAATTGCTTGCTTTTGATGAGCCATCTTGTTGTGTGGAGATAGGCAATAACTGACCCTGATGAGATTTTATGCCTCCAGTGTAACGATAAGGTTTATCTTCAGGGTGGGGAGAGATAAGATTGAGTAAGAGACTTCATCCAACCTTCGGTGGGCCAGTCATTAATTCATTAATTAACTCATTCATTCATTCATTTGTTCGTTTGTTCATTTGTTTGTTTGTTTGTTTGTTTGTTTGTTTGTAATAACTGACCCTGATGAGATTTTATGCCTCCAGTGTAAGGATAAGGTTTATCTTCAGGGTGGGGAGAGATAAGATTGAGTAAGAGATTTCATCCAACCTTCGGTGGGCCAGTCATTAATTCATTAATTAACTCATTCATTCATTAATTCATTTGTTCATTCGTTCATTTGTTTGTTTGTTTGTTTGTTCGTTCGTTTATTCATTCCCCGCCTTTTCCTGAAAAAGGGCTCAAATCACTTATATAAGTAAGTGAAGCAGCTTACATCCTTAAAAGATAATATTTAAAGCAAAGGCAGGAGGTAAAGCAATATGAAAAAGGTTCAAACAAATATCATCCCAAAAGATGGTAAATAAAAGCAATGCCAACAAAAATGTATTCAACACAATAGGCACAGCCATTCATTAAAACAAACCAACCAACCTCAGGCAGCCAGTCACTGTGGGAAAGCTTGCTCGAAGAGAAAGGTCTTCATTTGCTTGTGGAAGAACAAGAAGATGGAGCCGGCCAGGTTTCTTGTGGGAGGGAGTTCCAAAGTTTAGGAACAGCAATAGAGAAGACCCTCTCCTCTCTTTCCCTGCCACAAGGAAACCAGCTTCTGTGGCACCCACACTCTGGAGGAAAGGAAAGTACTGTAGCTTCTAAAATAGGCTGCTAAGATTTTAACTAAATTTTCTTGCAGCTTCCCCCACCCATAATGCACTATTGAAGATGAAGGATCAGCATACCATTAAATATAGGAGGGATTTAAATTCAGATAAATCAGCCCCAAGCACAATATAGGACTACACGGCACATTTAGGGTCTCAGAGCAGGTATCTGTTAAGAATAATGGAGTGGAATTACTGGGGTGGTGGTGGGGGGGAAGAGATTGGCCTGGCTGCTTACTCTATTTGAAGCAGGAATGGCCTCCCCCACTGAAGAAGCGAAGGCTTTGCTGTTTGGTTATTTAAAAACTAGACCGTACAATTCAGTGTTTGGTACACAGCAGGGAACCAGTTGTAGGGGGAAAATAGGCTGTGCTGAACAATGTATGATTTATAAGGTGAAGTTTGCTGAGATTCAACTCTTGAAAGGCCAAAGGAGGGGAGAAAAGGGTGGTTGACAAGGGATGTCTTAGGAATGGCTTTATTTTATTTGTCACCCAAAAGAAAAAGCGAAAAATGTCTGCCTTCTGTTCCTGAATATGTATTCACTTATATTTCCTGGAGGACACGTCCGAGGTCACCCACACTTTCGTACTTCCAATCCTTATATGTGGATGTGTAAGTTGGATTGTTAAGAGAGCTAAACTGAAAAAAAAAATAAGTCTTTTGGAATATGGTGCTGGAGGAGAACTTTGTTGATATGCTGGGTTTACAGCAAGACAAACAACTGGGTCCTAGAACAAATGAAACCAGAATTATCTCTGGAGGAGATCACGTTGAAACTAGGGATGGGCACCTTATGAACAATGCAAAACTGTTTTGTTTTTTGTAAGCTTACAAATTGTTTTGTAACAAAATGAAGCAATAGGCAGCGTTTTGTTATAAAATGAAACAAAACACTATATTTTCCATTTTTAAATGAACCATTTTGTTACTCTGTAGAATGGCTCCCCTGGGTCCTAGGGGCACCAAATTTGGTGCCTCTAGGACCCAGGGGAGTCATTTTAAAGAGTAATAAATCATTTTGTTATTGTTTCATTTCATTACATTTTTTTGAAAAAATTTCATTTAAAAATAAAAATGAAATGAAATGGAGGGGAAAACAAAGGAAAACAAAACAAAACATAATTTTTCCATTTTGTGCCCATCCCTAGTTGAAACTGAGGCTGTCCTCATTTATTTATTTATTTATTTATTTATTTATTTATTTATTTATTTATTTATTTATTTATATAGCTTGTATGCTGCCCACTACCCAAAGGTCTCTTGGTGGCTCACAATCAAAGTAAACAATTAAAACAATTAAAACATCAAGTTGCAATAAAATTAAAACAATAAAACATTTAAATACAATAAATACAATATATTAAAACACTGCACTAAAATCGCCATCAGGACCCCCAATAATTAGTTAAAAAGTCTTCTTGAACAGGAATGTTTTCACCTGGCACCGGAATGTCATCAGTGTTGGCGCCAGGTGGGTCTTGCTTGGGAGGGCATTCCATAATCTGGGGGCAACTGCCGAAAAGGCCCTGTTCCTACAAGCCTACATGTACACATCATGAAAAGATGGGATTATCTGGAAGAGCCAATAATGCTGTGAAAGGTAGTAGGCAGCAGGGAAACAGGAAGACCGGATATAAGATGGATTGACTCCTTAAATGAGTGGTGGTGAACCTTCGGCACTCCAGATGTTTTGGACCACAACTCCTACAATCCTTTGTCATTGGCAATCTAGGCTTGGAATTCTGGGAGTTGTGGTCCAAAATATCTGGAGTGCCGAAGGTTCGTCACCACTGCCTTAAATGAAGGCATAGGCTTGATTTTTGTACTAGTTGGGGGCTGTTGAGGACAGGACATTTTGGATTTAGCTTCTTCATAGGGTCTCCATAAGTCGGTGTTGACTTGATAGTACATACATATCATCATCATCATCAACAACAACAACAACATCAACAGCAGCAGCAGCAGCAGCAGCAACAACAAACAACATTTAAGTATTGGATTGGTAGCCCACTCTATCTCAGGCAGCCAGTCAATTAACAACAAACAACATTTAAATATTGGATTGGTAGCCCACTCTATCTCATAGGCTCAGCCTAGTCTGATCTGGTTAATATTTGGATGTGGGACACAAGAGAATACCAAGGATCTCTATATGGAGATAAGGTTCTCAACTGAATTTGATAAAGCCTTTGCTGACTCTTGGTGACTGCCCAACTGGATGGACCATGAGTTTGATAAGACATCTTCCTATCTAAATCACCCTCACCAGGCTGATACGAGATCATGTGTGATGGGTTGAGCCATACCCATCTGCCAGAGGATGAGGCTATTCTTGTTTGCTACAAGCTTTTAAGTGGCTTCCAGCTTTTGGGAACACGGATAGGGTTCTCAAGGTATGTGAAATGTACAAACAATTGATCAGCAATTCTTCATTTATTGATTTTTTGCTCATTTGTAGGTCACCCAATAAGGTGACCCAAGGTGGCTCATAATGTCAAAACAGGTCACACTAAAAACACAATAAATTACAAGATTACAAGATTAAAATGCTTGAATTACAATAATAAGGTCAAATCAATCAATTAGCCACACAATAATTTTTAAAAGCATGTTAAAAAGTAAGGGGAGGAAACCCACTTAGGAGAACAAAATTCTATCCTCTGAAGACCCACGTGTAGTTATTAAAAGCCTGCCAGAAGAGCCAGATCTTCAGTTGTTGTCAGAAGGTTAAAAGGGTGTTTGTGTGGGGTTAACCCTAATGTCCTAAGGAAAAGCATTCCACAACCTGGGAGCAACCATGGAGAAGGCCTTGTGTTATGTCCACATCAAACAAACCTATGATGGCAATGGTCTTGGGACAAGGTCCTTCTCTGAAGAGATGAAGATCTGGAAAGGCTTCTAAGGGTCTTTCATTGCTACCCCACCTGAGCATCCAAGGTTGACCAGAGATATAAACTCAGATATCATGAGTTGTAGTCCACTGTTCTACCATGCCTTAATGGTTTCTGTAGTTTGTCTTCACCACTAGAAATGTCATTGCAATCCATAGATTGTCATTTTGGACGAAGGTAACTTAGAGACTTACAATGTTGGCTTCAATTACTGGGGGACCACGATGACAATCCCATCTTTCTCTCACCCAAATCACTCTTCTTCTTGGCCAACTAGATTTCCAAGAGGCTCTTGTGCTCTACCGGTTTCAGAGAGACAAGATGTACAACTTCAGTGCATGCCAAACTGACACGGACCAATAGTAGTGTGATTCATCCGTGGCTAATAAAGGGCAGCACCTCAGAGTTTTTCTAACACTAATAGCAAAAGATGAGCCCTGAAAGATGGGTAAGCCACAGCCATCATCAGTTCAAAGCATGGAAGAACTAAAAACTAATAATCCCACTCTGCCCAATGGAGCTTTGAATCAAATGCACCTTGCTTGCGAATTGCGGAATTTACCACGAAGCATTGGAAGGTTTTGTTTTTGAAGGCACCTCAGAGAAATAGCTAATGTCTTCTTAATCATGTCCAGGCAAAAGCAATTAAAATTGAGCCAGTGCTAGTCTAAGAATAGAAATGTTCTAGTTCACTATGCAGTTAAATGACTCTGCTATATTTTTCTTTTTTGCTTCAGGCCTGCTTTAAAGGCAAGAATGCACCATTGACATCTTCACGGTGGGGGCTTTTGTCAGCAATGTAGAAGCTTTGAGAGAATCTGTACAACACGGCCCCAATCCAATTGCTTGACACAGTAAATTGTAGTAGAGTAGGCTTGAGGAGTCAGTGGGATTCAGTGAGTCAATCTCTCCATCATGTTCCACTGATTGAAATGGGCCTAGTGGAGCAAAATGTTGAAACAGAGGCTGCCCTACTTTGGGCACATCATGAGAAAGCAGTCTTTATTTTGTAAAAGACAACAATCCAGGAGAAAGTTGGAGGCAGAAGGAAAAGAGGAAGATCAAGTACAAGATGGACTTACTCTGTAAAGGAAGCCAAGGGTTAAGAACTTGTTTTGAATAGGGACCTAGACTTGGGGCTTGGGACTCGGAACTTGGCACCAAAGACTTGGTCTCAGACTTGGGATGGGTCCAAGGACTTGCCAGCTTTCCTGCTATGAAGGTTACTCTACCTTGCACTATGGAAACCTGGGATTAGTATTTCATAAAGCCCTTGACTCTCAGGATCATAAGTTTCATTTTGAAGAAGCTGAACAATCAAAAAGAGATTTCTGCCCATGAGAAATGTCTTCTTTGGGCAAACACCAATTTTAAGGAGAGGAATATTTCTTAGATCCACAGCAGCAGAAGAACGGTTAAATGGTCTTTCCAAACCTAGTCCCACTAATTGTCCATCACCCGTTGTTGTTGTTGTTGTTGTTGTTGTTGTTGTTGTTGTTGTTGTTGTTGTTCTTCTTCTTCTTCTTCTTCTTCTTCTTCTTCTTCTTCTTCTTCTTCTTCTTCTTCTTCTTCTTGCTGCTGCTGCTGCTGTTGTTCTCGTTTATTTATTATTTATTTATTTATTTTTCACACTTATATACCGCACCTATTTCCCACAAAGGGGACTCAGGGCGGTTTACAACAATCAAGGTAAACAAGTAAAATCAATAAAACAGCTAAAACAGTAGTATCCAAGAATAAATTGGCGGGTTTAAAAAAAAAAACTGGATCCCTAGACTTTGCCAAAGGCATCCCGAAAAAGTAAGGACGCCAGCGACGGGGCCTGCCGTAATTCACTGGGAAGCTTATTCCAGATGATTGATGCCACTACCGAGAAGGCCCGTCCGTGAGTGCCCGTTTTATGGGCCTCCCTTGGAGTGACGGTCCGCAGCGAAAGGGCCATCGAAGAGCGGGTGGGTCGGGCCAGATCTAGTTGTTGGGGGAGATGCTCCACCAAATAAGCAGGGGCCAGGCCATGGAGGGTTTTGTATACCAAAACCAACACCTTGAACCTTATTCGGGAGGCAACGGGCAACCAGTGCAGTCGAGCCAGGATGGGTATGGCACGGTCATAGCAGCGCGCACCTACCACCAGCCTGGCCGCTGCATTCTGGATCCGCTGCAATCGCCGAACAAGGTTCAAGGGGAGCCCCATGTAGAGAGTGTTGCAATAATCTAGCCTCAACATGACCAGTGCCTGTACCACAGTCCTCAAGGAGCCCTCGTCGAGGTACGGGCGAATCTGGGCGATAAGCCTTAGATGGTAAAAGGCCGACCTGACCACGGCTGACACCTGAGATTCCAGGGTCAGATCCGGGTCCAGGACGATGCCCAGATTCCTCACTCTTTGCGCCAGCTGGAGGGTGGACCCACCTAGACTGGGAAGAGGGCCACAATACCCATCCGGGCCGCCCCCGAAGAACAGAACCTCGGTCTTTCCTGGGTTGAGCCTGAGTCTGTGAGTCCTGGTCCAATCCAAAACTGCGGCCAGGCAGCGATCAAGGGTCTCGACGGCCTCCACTGCACAGGTGGAGAAGGAGAGATAGAGCTGCGTGTCATCAGCGTACTGATGACAGCAGACTCCAAAGCTCCAGATGATCTCAGCCAGCGGCTTCATGTCGATGTTAAAGAGCATTGGGGAGAGGGACGACCCCTGAGGCACCCCACAAGAGAGTGTCCAGGGAGCCGACAACTCACCCCCCAAGCTCACTCGCTGGGTACGGACCTCAAGGAAGGAGCGGAGCCAGCCAAAGGCCAGACCCCCGATCCCCACCTCCGAGAGTCGCCCCAGCAGGATACCGTGGTCGACAGTATCAAAAGGCGCTGACAGGTCTTGAAGGACCAGCAGGGTAGAGCAACCCCTGTCGGCCCTCCTCAACAGATCATCGTGCAGAGCGACCAGAGCCGTCTCCATCCCATGACGCGGCCTGAACCCAGATTGGAAGGGATCCAGGACATGGTTCTCCTCCAGGAACGACTGGAGACACAGGGTGGCGACTCGCTCGACTACCTTGCCCAAAAAGGGAACATTGGCTATGGGACGATAGGTGGACATATCGTCCCCAGCCAGGCCCGGTCTTTTGATAATGGGCTTCACCACCATCTCCTTCAGGAGACTAGGAAAAATCCCGTCCCTGAAGGAGGCCAAAGCAGTGAGTGAAGCCCATTTTGGCATGCTCCCCCCTGCGATCTTAATCAGCCAGGACGGGCAAGGGTCGAACGGAGAAGCCGCTGGTCTGCAGTGTCCCAGGGCCCTGGAGGCATCCTCAGGTGTTACAGGCCCAAACTCAACAAACCAGGGCGACCGAGGCGGCCCAGTACCAGCCACGGCGGGGACTGGATCAGAACAACCGGTGTCCAGCTCGGAACGGATGGCCTCTATCTTGGATCTAAAGTAGGCTGTGAATGACTCACTAGTGAAATCACTAGGAGGAGGCCCAGGTGGACCAGGATTGGTGAGGTCTCGAACCACCCGGAATAATTCTGCCTGGCAATTCGAGGCCTCACCAATTTTCAGGGCAACAAATGATCTCCTAGCTGCCCTTATCGCTTGAGAATAACGACTGGTCGACACCTTAACCGCATCCGAATTCGACGCCGTCCGAGCATTCCGCCATCTGCTCTCAAGCCTTCTCCGCTCTTGCTTCATTGCCCGCAACTCCTCAGTAAACCAAGGGGAGGAGCGGGCTCGGCATCGGATCAGGCGCTTGGGGGCGATCCGGTCCACTACCCCAGCCACCTCCTCAAACCACCTATTGACCAAGGAGTCGACCGGGTCGTCATCCAGACCATCTGGCGAAACCCCCAGGGCCTCCGAAAACCGCACAGGGTCCAGGAGCCCCTGGGGTCGGGCCCAGATGGAAGGGCCCTGCTCCCCGTGGGGTGGGATGGCAATTGACAGGGAGAAAGTCAGCAGATAATGATCTGACCATGACACGGGACGGGTAAGCAAGCCCCCGACCCCCAGATCAAAACCCGTCGATGTGGAGGCAAAAACCAGGTCCAGGGTGTGTCCTCCCTTGTGAGTGGGACCAATGGCAAATTGGGACAGGTTCATGGAGGCCATGGACTCCATGAACTCCAGGGCTGCTCCAGTCAGCCCAGCCTCGGCATGCACATTGAAATCCCCCAACACCAAAAGGCGGGAGGATATCAATAGTGCCACTGACATGAACTCAGAGAGCTCTGGGAGGGATAGGGCAGGGTCACGGGGAGCTCGGTACACGAGCACTATCCCAAACCTGTCCCTCTGTCCCACCACAAGGTGGAGACATTCTAAGCCTGGACTCACCAATGTCGCGGATCTGCTGACATGAAAAGAGTACCTATACACCATGGCCACCACACCCCCCCACACCCCCGGCCTGCGCAACTGCTGCACACAGTAGCCCTGGGGAAGAAGGAGAGAGAGGGAAGCCCCTCCTCCCTCACCCACCCAGGTCTCTGTGAGAAATGCCAGGTCGGCGCGCTCATCCACGATCAGGTCGTGGATGACGGGGATCTTGTTATGCACTGACCTGGCATTAATCAGCAAGCAGGACAGGCCGGGGGAACAGACGGGATGGATCCCTGACATGTGGCAGTGAGCCAGTGGGTCAGAACATGGGACAGGCCGAAGATCCCTGTCCTGACTTCTTATCCGACCGACATCCTTTGCCTTTACATCCTTAGTTCAGCCCTAAGTAAAAATACACTGAGTGTGAGGCTCTGTTTCACCTGTTATTCAAGTGCTTCTTGTCTAGAAAGAGAGCTTGGAAAGAAACATCTTTGGGACCATCCCTCCCACAATCCCCTGGGAACTCCCTGGGAATTCTGGGAGAATTTTGGCAGCCACAGTCCAAAACAGCTGTGTTTCCATGAGAGTTCCAGAAGGTAGAGTACACAATGAGCTGTGTGTTTCATTTTCACTGCATTGCCCTGGAGAATGCTAGAATTGGCCTTCAATGACATTTTAATCCATATGTTTAGTTTAAAAGAACATTGGAAGAATTCTAAACCACCAGGCCTCTCCAGGGAGCCCAGATCTCAAAAAGTCACAAAGGCTGGAAGACAAATTCACAACAGAGAATGCTGACCACACAGTCCCTTCCTCTCTGCTAAGCAAGCTTGGCAGGAAGTGACAAGTAGAGGCAGATGTCCCTCTGGAGCCAGAAGAAGGTGATCTGGTGGCCGCCGAACTCTTCATTAGACCAGATGGGACCAGGGCTCTTCTACAAGGCTCTGCTGTATTAAATTTGAAATGGCCATTTGTCATCATCTAGAAAGAAACCTGTTTGCTTCCCCTTGTAAACAGCAATCTCTTGGGTTGGACATCCTGAAGCCCATATTTACAGATGGTTGTTCCAGGGAAAGACAGCCCTTGCACCTGTATCCAAACAGGCTCACCGCCACCACTTCCCACTGCTGGAGTGGGAAAAAACTTAAGTCTATTAATCGGGCGGATCAATCAATATTACGGAATGGTCATCCTCAGGTTTATCTTTGAAGTAAGGCCAGCCCAAGACATCTGGCTACCTGACACACACACACACAAATATTGCACACATACCAAGACACATACAAATCTTGTGCCTGTCCACAAGCCAGCTGCGACTGTGGTTGAACGTTGCTGCTAGGAGAGCAGCCTGAGGGCAGGAGACTGCCACTGGATCCCGGCACCTGCAGCTGGCGCAAGGTTAAGGATGTCTTCCGAAGGCTGACAAATTGTTCCACTTATATACCACCTCGTACCACTTCAAGTAGTTTCTGGGTGGTTTTACCGGTTTAATTACAGTATGCAGGCTACACATTGTCCCCACCCCAGCATGATGGGTATTCATTTTACCAACCTCGGAAGGATGGAAGGCTGAGTCAATGATGAGCCTGCTACCTGGGATTGAACCCCAGGTCGTGTGAGCACAGTTTTATCCACGGTGCAGGCATTTAACCACTGCGCCACAAGACAGTGCCACTTCTCTATTGTGGCCCAGTGGTCGCTAAATTCAACACTGATCTAACAGTGCTGGTGAACAGGCCAGGTGTGCTGTGCAGCGGCATTTTGAAGACTGCAGCTTAGCTGGAAAGATGCATGGTAGACTGCAGCACACACGTTGTTTTATGCCCTCTCTGAGAGGTCCAAAGGAACATGCTAGCTAGGGAAGTAAATAATATTCACCAAACCCTTTCTTCTTGCTAATTGTGGCTGTCTCACCTCAGCATGACCCCCCCATGATGAATCTGCAAATCCTGCCTAATTCCTCAGCCCTAGGCAAGAGCGAGACAAGTAGCGCTGTTTTTATTTTTTATATTTTATTTCAGCCATTCTTTGCAATAAGTACAAACTCATGTCCCTCCCTCTGTGAGAAACAAAGCATGCTGACACAGGGAGGATACAATAATGGACCCGATGTTGGAAGAAAGGATGCAAACCTTATGCTGATGCTTCTTTTCTTCAAAGAAACAAGAAAAGAAAAATAAAGAAAAAGAAAGAAAAAGAAAAAGAAAAAGAAAATGCAACTACCATATATTTTGTCTAAGTATTGCATTAGTGGATTATTGGCACAATTTTGTTTACCCCCGAGAGAGAGAGAGAGAGAGAGAGAGAGAGAGAGAGAGAGAGAGAGAGAGAGAGAGAGAATGTACTGGAACATTTTAACATCATCATCATCTCTGAACTCGGGGCGCAGTGGTTAAATGTCTGTACCGCAGCTGAAACTGTGCTCACACACGACCTGGGGTTCAATCCCAGGTAGCAGGCTCATGGTTGACTCACCTTTCCATCCTTCCGAGGTTGGTACAAGGAGTACCCAGCTTGCAGCGGGGGGTGGGGTGTAGCCTGCATACTGTAATTAAAACTGTAAAGCACCCAGAGACTACTTGAAGTGGTATGGGGTGGTATATAAGCAGAGCACTTTGCTTTTTTGCATTTTGCAGAGCTGGATGGAACCCTCTGGATAGTTACTGTTAATATAATATATATACTTTCATGAATATCTTATAACCACTTTAGAATTTTGCATTTTCTGCCCTGTTACTTATAGTTTGATGCTCTTTCTCCAGATATATTTCATATCATTGTTCAGTCATATTGTTTCCAAGTGTGCATCCATTTATATACTGGTCCCAAAATGTATTTTGATTTTTGGACTGATTGTTCTTCTAAAAGTCCAGATAAAATGTCCATGTCCACCATGTCCAAAATCTTCTCCAGCAAATCTTCTTTCATTGCGGAATCTGCCTCCTTCCAAACTCTTGCGTATAATAATCTTGCTACAATTACTATATGTATCACTAAATGTCTTTCCTTTACACATGACACCTCTGCCATAATGTTCAACAGAAACAATTCTGGTTTGAAAGGAATAACAGAGAACAGTATTTTTTGTTAGAGTTCATGTAGCATTTTCCAATAGTTTCTGGCCCCAAGACTAGAGATGGACACGAAACGAACTTTTAGTTCGTTTCATTATTTGTTTCGTTACTTTTGCTAGTGCTGTCATTTTTTTTTTTGGCTCGGTGCTGTCATCAGGTGTGGGGGAAGATCCGTTTAAAGAGCCCCATCTGCCCGCCTCCCCCTGGGGAGGTGGGAAGAGCCGTCTCTTTAAACGGTTCTTCTCCCCTCCCAATAACAGCACAAAGCGGTTTCTCGGCGGGATCATTGGGCATTGGGGAAAAATGTCCAAAGAGACCCCTCTTCCGCCCTCCCCATGGGGAGGCAGGAAGACGGGGCTCTTTAAACAGATCTTTCCCCACCCCGATGACAGCACCAAGCCAAGCCCCCAAAAAGACAGCACCAGCAAAAGTTTTTTAAAAAAAGGAAACCAATGGCCACGCTACCGCTGTAGCGCGGGCCTCGTGGTCGGCAGTAAAATAATATAAAATATAAAATATAAAATATAAAATATAAAATATAAAATATAAAATATAAAATAAAATAAAATAAAATAAAATAAAATAAAATAAAGGAGCACCCACCCAGCCCAGGGGTGGCCAGGTCAGCGCTCTAAAATGAAAAATAAAAATAAAATAAAATAAAACCAGCACCGACTGGGCCCCAGGGGCCAGGCAGTTGGTGCTTGAGGAAGAAGAAAAAAACACAAGGTACTGGCCCCAAGCCAGCGCCTCAAAAAGCCTGTGCTGGGGACTTTTAACCCCCCCGAAAAAAACACATTTTTAAAAGGAGCACTGGCCAGCCCCAGGGGCCGCGGGTGAGCGCTTGAAGGAAAAACGAATAACGAATCAAAATGAATAACAAAACAAATATGTTTTTAAAAAAATCATTAAAAATGAAATGAACCAAACCAACCCTTAAAACAAAACAAAACAAAACAAATTGCCATTTTTTGGGTTCATGCCCATCTCTACTCATGACAGATCCACCACATACAATAAAAACATGTCTTCTGTTTGTTACACTTCCAACATACATTTGAAACATTTGTGTTCCTTTAGTTGAACTTTTTCTGTCAGATTACTTTCTTCAAAACAAAAGCCTGAAAACCCACATTTCCTCAGGAACGACTTTGGCGCCAGTGAAAAGAAAAACAGCTTTGCAAAACTGCGACTTGATCTAGTGCGAACAGATGTAAACAACCCTTGATATGTGATTGTCTTCGCTCTTCCATCCATGCTGATCTTAGTTACTTGGATTTTACACATTTACGGACCAGCCCACCAGACTGCCAGTTAAATAAAGGGCACGGTGAAGGTCTCCAAACAGCTGGTCCAAATACTTAATCATTTCATTCCCGTGAAGGCTGATATTTTTATCTTGCACTTTGATTGGGTCTGCATAATTTTATTCCCCTGCAAATTGGTATTTAAGCCTCAAAAAAGTCTCTCTCTTAACTATATCTGTCATTGATATTTTATTGTTTAATTTCTTTTTATGGCACTAAATTACATCTCTTTCCTCCATACAGCCTGCCTTTTGCATGTCTAATTTGTCGACATGTTCTATAATGATAATTTCATTGATTTAGAAAGTGACATTATGAGCAACATATGTTCAGTTTAGGAGTCGAACCTTGTTATGGTAATAATTTCTCTCCTTCCCACCCCCGTGCAGCTCCAAAACTTACATACAATCTATGTCTGGATGCAGCTGAAACATTAACTGCTTAGATAGCTCATTAATATAAATACTAGCTTCCTTTAGTTTATGGGTTGCTTATTGTCTTAGTCTTAGAAACCTTCTGTTCCTCATTAACTGGGGTGGAATTTTGTTGTTACAATTGGCGTGTTCTCGCTTCCTGATAAAAATGGGCAGTTTGCATTATCTGTGGCTGGTAATGGGACAAAGTACATATTGCTTCAGAAATATCTACTTTTATTTGGAGTGCTGTGGTACATTTCAGCGGGGGGAAAGTGTGCACAAAAATCACACATATTTCTTAAAAATATGAACAACTCAAATGTGTGCATTTGAGAAAGGTTCACAGGCATGCTTTGGTCAATGGGGAAACATAAGAACATAAGAACATAAGAAGAGCCGAGCTGGATCAGGCCAAAGGCCCATCTAGTCCAGCTTCCTGTATCTCACAGTGGCCCCTCCAGATGTGTGTGGGAGCACACGAGACGACTAGATATCTGTCTCCTGATACCACTCCCCTGCATCTGGCCCTTGAGGTACCCCGGGTTTAAGCCTGGACATGACACATCTCCATCCTGGTTTGTCACCTGTGATGGACTTTTCCTCCAGGAATCTGTCCAATCCCCTTTTGAAGGCATCCAGGCCTGATGCCATCACCACATCCTGTGGCAGGGAGTTCCACAGACTAACAACATGCTGGGTAAAAAAAAAAATTCTTTTGCTGTTCTCATTCTCCCACTTAGAAAAATGTGTGCAACCAAAAAACCTTTTTATTTAGAGAACAAGGACGCTTCACTTGCTCCCCTCTTGCATGGGAGGAGGGACACCTCCCAAATCCTGTTGCTTGCTCTGTGAGACAGTGATGCACTTTGCTGCATTCTTCATATAAGACGTAAATGAGAACTCTTTTCTGCACAAGCGAAGCCAAATAGTGCAAAGCAAGACTTTAATTCAAAGAATGCATGAACACATGCAATGCTAGTGCACTACTGGTGCAAAATGTTGTCCTCAACTGTATACTGCAGAAATGTATGGGACTGGTGATAAAGTCAAATGGTACCTTAATCGAGCCAAGGAGGAAATCACGTTCTGGGAAAAGATCCACCCTGGTGGTGCCTCACATATACAGGTTCTGCAGGGGCACTCGGATGCAGTGCTGGATAGCTCAGTGGTTTAGGGAGCCAGGAGTTGGGAGTTTGCTTCCCTTACTGTGTCTCCTTGTCAGGGTCTGGACCTGATGGTCCACAGGGTCCCTTCCATCTCTGCAGTTCCAAAACAATGTTGATTAACCTGATGAATGAGCATTAGAGACCTATGGCTGGGGAGTAAGGCTGATACTTCACGTCCATCTCATTGCTGTTCGCGGTTCCACTGGGGACCGGTATGAAGAAATCTAACCGCACGTCCATTGTGGGACAAGGGGAGTTTGTCCTGACCACGCCCCCTGAACTGCGATCTAAGCAGGATGAGAGAGTCCCCTCCCTGGCCTCGGGAATCTCCTCGTCTCGCTTCTTGTTCCAATACGAGTGCCCGTGAGGTAAGGCTCGTCACACAACATGCCATTCTCCATCTAGTGGCAGGAGTGTGAAGTGCCATTTGCCCGTACATTCCCTATGGAGTCAGCAATGCAGTGCAGAGAGATTAAAAGACAAATGGCTCAAACTTTAGCTCCGTAACACATTGAAGGCAAGGCTTCGGAGAATCAAAACATCAAAAAATGGAAGGTGTGGCCAAAGAACACACAAAAAATGGAGAACAAAGGCATGGAATTTCACATCTCATCACGGAATGAGGACGCGCAGAAACAGTCATGCCGGTATCATCCATCACGCCCGTGCGTACATGGGAACAGGGACAGAACCGCAAGAAGACCATGTGACCATGACCGACGTCAACACTCAACGAACTTCCTCCTGGGACAAGAGTGGCCATGAAGTAACTGTCTAAGACAAAAGTGACTGCTCATCAAGCCACTCTCTCAAATTCTGGGAGAACATTTCCTTAAGTTCCGCTTTACAGAACATCAATTTCTACAAGAAGCAGAAAAATGACTTAATGGGATTGCTGTTTATTTACTAAAACTGTACAAACAGGATATGTATGTGTTGTGCTTTGAAGATTATTGCTCCAGGTCTCCAATACATGCCTTCAAATTGTTGATAAGGGGTCGAGCCTGGAAGGCAGCTTGCTAGAATGCAAAGCTAAAATGCCACCCCCCCCATTCTCAAGAACAGGTACGTTCCCTTCCTCTGATTCTTATGGAATTCATCCTCCTCTCTGGAAATAGTGCTTTTTTCAACTCATGACATAGCTCAATGATTTGTCAAAACATGTACTTGAGAATAATGACTCGCTTTCATTTTTACACAGCAGGCTTCGAATCACATGGGACAAGGCAACGTTTGGCCTCAGAGTAACCCCTCCATCTGGAGTGATGGACAAGTTAAGGCCCAAGTCAACATCATCCAAGATTGCTTCCCACTGAAGATGATCAAAGCATGAAAACCATGGCAACTTGTTTTTCAAAACAAGAAAATGAGAAAGAGAGAGAGAGAGAGGGCCCTGTGTTGACCCACAGGAACAAAACAAATTCTGAAGTCAAATAGGCAAGATCTCCAGTTCTTTAGAAGTCTTCACCAGCCTAGATCATAACACGACTAGGAGGAGATAGACTGGAATGGAATCATGGTTCAAGCTCATGCGTCTGAAGAAGGGAACTTGTTTATGAAAACCTCACATAAAAATCCAGCAGTCTTTAAGGCGTGACAAAACTCTTCTTTTTCTTTATTTAATTTTGCCTGACAAAGTAGCACAGACAAACATGGTTACCTCTTCCAAACCTAGCACATGTGGATAATAGACATGAGGGGCATTTTGTTTTGGAAGGGTTTCGGTTCCGAAACTAAACATGGCAGAACAGCTGCCATTTGGTACTGAGATCTGCCTTTTAGAATGAAATCAGCCACTGACTTACCTTCGTTTGGGTCATGCAGGCAAATCTCCAATCATGAAGAAGCCTCCAATGCCATCATCTTTCACTCTCCCTGGAGCTGGCAAATCAGACAGGGAGGTAGGATGATGCATGTCCTTGCACAGCTCCTGATGGGCCAGTGCTAGGGAGAGTGAAAAATGATGTGCTGGAGGCTTCTTCCTGATTGGAGTTTTGCCTGTGCGACCCAAATGAAGGCAAGTCAGTGGCTGATTTCATTCTGGAAGGTGGAACTCGGTTCCAAACGGAAGCTGTTCTGCCATGTTTTCTTTCAGAACTGGACCCTTCCAAAACGAAATGCCCATGTCTAGTGGATAACATACACATGAAGAATATCTCCACAGCAGACATGTTATTTTTCTAAGGAGAAAAAGTGTTGACAAGTGGACGGGGGGAATTAGGGCATCTATTGAGGAAATGACAGAATGCTCTTAAAAATAATGGCCACTCTTGACTCTGGATCCAGCCTTCATTGTCATACGCACATGCTGTCAGTCAGTTCTGACTTTTGGCACCCCTTGCCAGAGTTTCCAAAAGTGGTTTCCCATTCCCTGCATCTGAGGGGGCGGGGGCTGTCCTGGGACTGTATGCAGCTTGCCCAAGCCCACACAAGCTGGTTTTACTCATAGGAAGCCCAGTGGGCAATCAAACTCCCAACCTCTGGGAGTTCCTTCCTAAATCACTGAGCATCCGGTCTTCTTCTAATTCAGATTAATTCTAAATAATGAGGAACAACGGAGACGGCCAAGATAAGAAATGGGAATATTACACCTGGCTAGAAGTGCTACTGGCAAAGTACCATCACTTGGAGGCCTACAGTATATTGTGTACTTATCCTAATGCTTAATATAACCCTGCACTTGGTGAATCCTCAGGTAACTAGTCATAGAACTTTATGTGAGCTTTGATGAGCCATTTCCTCCTGCTTCATATAACCACGGAAGAAAACACAGGCATGATAGCACTATATTGTTCTCCAAACATCCACTAGCAAACATTAATCCAATAGTGTAAATAGCAGCTTCTACTTCTTACTAATTATCGTTTTCCTAAACAACCTCTGAATATTTGATGCTTGTGTACAGACTCCCAAACATTTAACAGAGATAAATGATATTAAATGCAAGCAAACATATCATTAATATTTCACATTGCCAGTTTAGTGGGGCGGGAGGCTGGACTGAGATGGCCCTCAGATTTTCAGGAAAAGCTAATTGAATATGTGTTTGCGAAAAGAGAGAAAAAATGGAACAAAAAGATATGCAAATATTATAAATCCTGGTATCGTTCGGTGCCAACTTCCTATTTCCAACATTGCTGACACCCCATTGCTCAAAACCATTTACATACTTTCATTTGCACGACTAGCGAGAGAAAATGTTGCTCTACTTCTGCACTTAATCTGAGGTGCTCATAGAACTGTATAAATACATTTGACTTGTTCGCTGCAACCACTTAGTAGGCTGACTTCTTGTTGACCGATAAGTGAGATTCTTGTCATATACTGGAAGTCTGGAAGCCTACACAGTATGTTTGTATGTCTCTTGAACAGAGTGGAAAAGCAAAAGGAAGCTCCTCCTTCTAATCTACCCAATATAACTAAGTCCAGTGCCACCTAGTGAACAATGCTCATAACAACATTATCCACATGTAACAAAATGGCTACTGCTGAGAAAGCCAAAGCTACAGGGTGGTAGAAAGATTGTCCTCAATACTTGGTAGCCCAATGTGGCCAATCAGTTTATCAACTGGCTACAACCACACTTGCAAACTACAACTAAGTGGCATCTAATCTGTCTAATTCCACCTTGAAACCATCCAAGCCAATGATAAGCAGCATTATACTAGAGGTTAGTAAAATCAAAACTGAGTCAGAGATTAGGAGTTCGATTCCCCACTGTAACTCATGGGAGTCTCGGGACACCCCTTAGAAGAAGAAAATGATAAACTCCTTCTGACTAGTACCCTCTACATAGAAAGCCCTGAAAGGGGTTGCCAATGACTCAGAACTGGCTTGATGGCACTGGGTAGTATCATTTCCACTAAAAATAATATCCATTTGTAATATAAGATACTTGTACACAAGTGATCATGGACAAACATTTTTAAATATTAGCTTGTTAAATACCATTTTAAAATAAGTAATGGTGTTTTTAAGCTTATACTGGACTGGTCTTTGAATTGAATGTGATTGTGTATCATTAAGCTGCTCTGAAGCCTTGACATCAATAATTGGTGACATCTTTGGAATGTCTGATATGTAATCATATTTCTGGGGATGCAATGGACAGCATATACAGCCCTTAAGAGTCCCACATTTGAAGTGGAAGTTACTTTGTGAGCACAGATTAGGAGAGGGGCAACTTTGCAGCAGGTTTATTTTTTCCCCAGTGGAAAACCTTTGGCTTGCCATCATTATGGATGACATAAAGGCACTGCTAAGCATGTGCTCAGTACTAAGAATGGTGATCAAAGGCAAGGCAATAATTCCGGATCAACTGCAATGACTAGCTAATGATCATTGTCAGTACAAGATCCAAAATATCCTTGGGGATGAGTAAAAAAAAGGGGGGAGGAATCAGGGATAGGAATTAATATTCAAAGCAAGTGGAATGCGGTTTTGATTCACAATTAAGGTTCTGACATGCTAATCCCTCTTCCTCTTTGTAGTCAACAACATTCTACCACCTGCAGCCATAGCACCTCAGGCTGTTCAACGGTCAGATATCACAAGCTTTAGAACAAAGGCTGTCTGATGGAGGCACACAAGGGAGACCTCCATGAAAAACCAGGGCGGCGGCAAAGTTGTCATGGGTTGCCTACATCAATGACAATGCTGCTGAATAAAAAAAATGGGCCTTTGGGCTTCTATGCCACTCGCTCTGTTGCAGATTGCTGGAAGCTTGACTCCATCTGCTCTGAGTTTACTTGGTAATTTGCTTGTCCTTTTGCATTGCATTCAAACTTTGGCAGGCTTTTGTTTTGTTGGGTTAAAATATATGTTGTATACAATGCTATCAAAGAATTAGAACAGCAATTTCCTTTCCTTCCTTCCTTCCTTCCTTCCTTCCTTCCTTCCTTCCTTCCTTCCTTCCTTCCTTCCTTCCTTCCTTAAGAACATAAGAAGAGCCATCCTGGATCAAGCCAAAGGCCCATCTAGTCCAGCTTCCTGTATCTCACAGTGGCCCCACCAGATGCTTTTGGGAGAGCACAAGACTAAATATCTGTCTCCTGATACCACTCCCCTGCATCTGGCCCTTGAAGTACCCCGGTTTTAAGCCTGGAGATTGCATATCTTCATCATGGTTTGTAACCTGTGATGGGCTTCTCCTCCAGGAATCTGTCCAATCCCCTTTGGAAGGCATCCAGGCCAGATGCCATCACCACATCCTGTGGCAGGGAGTTCCACAGACTAACAACGCGCTGGGTGAAAAAATATTTTCTTTTGTCTGTTCTTACTCTCCCAACCCTCAATTTGAGTGTATGTCCCCTCGTTCTGGTATTTTTTGAGAGGGAGAAGAGCGTCCCTCTATCCAGTTGACTCATGCCCTGCGTTATTTTGTGCGTCTCAATCATATCCCCCTCAGGCATCTTTTTTCCAGACTAAAGAGCCCCAAATATTTTAGCCTTTCCTCATCCTTCCTTTCCTTCCTTCCTTCCTTCCTTCCTTCCTTCCTTCCTTCCTTCCTTCCTTCCTTCCTTCCTTCCTTTTTTGGATCACAACTATAGATGGGCATGAATTACTTTGTGGCAGGTCATTGCAGGTTGTCTGTTTGGCACCATCGGTACCATGTGTTCTCTTCCACCCCTGGCCGGCTCTGCCAGTCACCAGCCAGCACATGCCCGTGAGTACAGAGAAACAGGGGCAGAACCGGCATTAGGTCACGTGACTAAAACCGATTTCAACATGGAGGCAAGTTCACCTCGGCTTGAGGAAGGACGTGAAGTAACCATCTCTGTCTTTGGATTCAGAGGCGAGAGGGAGCCATTGGTTAGTGCTAAATACTGTAGATTGACAGTCACCCTGTGAGAGTAAGGTTCAAGTTTTGAGTTTATCTTCAATTCTTCATTCTGACCTCTGCTTATAGATATCCTAAAACCATCATCTCTGCAAACTCTGTATCCTGAAAGCATCATTTCTATATTTCTGCAAAGAACCCCCATCTCTGCAGACATGGGTTTCTAAACTGAATGGCAACAGGATGTGTCCAAACCACAAAAAGTGTATAGCAAATGTCAAACCGCATGCTAAGACATCTCAGATCTTAAAATATCTTGCTTTGAACCTTTGTATTCAGCTTTTGAAACTCACTACTAAGATAGGAATGACCTTTAATCTTGCTAATGCAGATGGGAAAGTATCACTGATCTTTAAGTTTGGTTGCGTTAGGGAAAATGAACATATATGTAATGAAGTCACATGCTTTCCACTGCGGCAAATGGTAACCAATCCTGAGTTTGTTCCTTCTCTGTTTCTGTATGCTCAAGAGTATTTAAGACTGGACATTCCATACAGGAAGTTGTCCCTGCGTTCAGGCACCCCTTGTGCACAAGGTACTAGGAAAGGATCCTCTGGAAATAAAACTACATTCCCAGGAGTCCGGTTTGTCTGTTGTCCATTTTATAGTGATTCTCATTGAGGATCAGACACATTCAAATGTGGGGTGACAACCCCATTCCAGAAGAGTCCCTCCCACTTACTCAAACCAGAGGCAGCATGGGAGCTTGTAAATAAAGCTCTGCATAAACAACCCATTAAAGGTGACTTCTGCTTTGTGTTCGTTCATGCAAAAAGGCTACCTTCTTCATATTGACTGCATGTGCCTGTAATGTATAGGTTTTAGCTTGGCCTTATTCCTCTAGTCCTGGCTTCTGTGATGTGCGGAGGGTGGGATTGTTGGGGACTTGGAGGAAGAAGGTGGAATGACCATGACCTTGGAGACAAGGATATCTTTCCCTTCAGCTGGAACATCCTGTGTTTCCCATATCTACCTTTCCCCTTGGGTAACACCACAGGCCAGTTTCAACAGCCACCATATAAGTCACAGAGAGCCTTTCAAAAAGAAGGCTGAGCGGGGGATATGATGGCTGTGTTTAAATACAGTGGACTAGAGATGGGCACGAAACAGAAAAATTGTGTTTGGTTTTTCGTTTGTCATTGAGAGGTCTGTTTCGTTTCGTTTCCGTTTGTCATGAAATTTTTGAAAAATTTTGTTACCGTTTTTGTTTTTTCGTTTGTCGTTTCTACCCACTTTTTGCGCGATTTTTAAAGCACTTCCGTGCGCAGGCATCCCCCAATGCCCCAGACCAGAGGGAAAACACTAAAAAAAATGGATGCTGGCAGAGACACAGTATAGACTAGGTATGCAGGGAGGCTGCAAAGGCAGCGGCGGGCATTGCCCAGGGTGCAAGGCAACCGCAGAGTGACTGCACTGAGGGGCAGGGGAGGGTACTCACCGAGAGGTACGCAGCAGGCACACACACAGGGAGGCTGCAGGACTGAAGCTAGAGTCACAGCAGAGACAGCAATCCCACCCTAACTCCCACCAGAGACTGCAAGGAGGACGGGGGCTGCCAGAGCTTTTTATGCCCTTTGTGGCTGCCAGACCTGCCCGCCCAGTCTGCAACCTGGGCATGCTATTGGTTGAACATGATCCCATCACATGGCTTGCCTCCATTTTGTGGCTGGTGGCGACATCCATTTTAAAGGGAAAAGAAAAATACATCGCGATGGGAGAAGACAAAAACAAATGTTTTAAGGACCCCAACCCCCTGGTAGGTATTATCAGACAATATAAATAATTATTGCTGCATTTTTATGGATGTCCAGGGCGTTTTTTAACATTTTAAAACAGCTCATTTCATTGCACGTCGCCATTAACGGAAATGAAACGTAATGCCCACAATTTTTGTGGTTCTGTTCGTTTCGTTTCATTTTCATCACAATTTTCGTTTGTTGTTTCGTTGCATAACGGAAACAAAAAACGGTAATGGAAACGAAAAAATGTTCGTTCCGTGCCCATCTCTACAGTGGACCCTTGTATAACAAACAGTTTGTATAACATAAAATCTGTACAACATAAAACATTCTGGAGATAGGGGAAATTTGCTTAACAGAATCGCCAATGGGGAGAATCCGTACAACAAAAAATTGGGTTTACTCCGTTTTCAATGCATTCCTATCAGAATTTGTATAAAGGAAAATTTGTTTCACATAATTTCATTTGGAATGAATTAATTCCTTTATACAAGGTACCGCTGTATGTGAAAGGATGTCATATTGAAGAGGGAACAGGTTTGTTTTCCATGGCTTCAGAGACTAGGACTCAGAGCAATTGTTTAAACTACAGGAAAAGAGATTCCATTTGAACATTAGGAAGAACTTCATGATGGTTAGAGCTGTTTGGCAGTGGAATAGGCTGCCACAAAGGAGGGTGGTGGAGTCTCCTTCTCTGGAGGTTTTTAAGCAGAGGCTGGATGGCCATCTGTCGGAAATACTGTGATAGGGGTTCCTGCATGGCAGGGGGTTGGACTGGATGGCCCTTGAGGTCTCTTCCAACTCTATGATTATATGATTCTATGAAAAAACCCTGTAAAGTTTCCACGGGAACAATTAATGATATTGAAAAGAAAAGTCTCCCCTCTCGCTGTATTGTTATTCCTATGATGAGAACACAGACTCTCATCTACTTCATTTCTGTGTGTGGAGGATAAAGATCTACAAACTATTTTCCTCACCCTGAGACACAGTGGAGTGTTTTTGGGTGTGTGTGTGCATGCGTGTGTTGCTTTCAGAAGAACGTAACCTAGAAGAACAACATTTTGCAGGGCAAGTTAAGCTTTTCTTGCAGAGAAGCAGAGAGGAAGCAGGCTGTGAGAGGAAGCACACGGCCAGAGGGGATAGAGCTTACTTCCTGTCCTTGCAGGAGGTAAGGGGCGGAGTTTTATCTTTAAATAGCTGCTCCCAGCAGCCTCCCAGTCCTTTTCTTGCAGAGAAGCAGAGAGGAAGCAGGCTGTGAGAGGAAGCACACGGCTGTGAGAGGAAGCACACGGCCAGAGGGGATAGAGCTTACTTCCTGTCCTTGCAGGAGGTAAGGGGCAGAGTTTTATCTTTAAATAGCTGCTCCCAGCAGCCTCCCAGTCCTTTTCTTGCAGAGAAGCAGAGAGGAAGCAGGCTGTGAGAGGAAGCACACGGCTGTGAGAGGAAGCACACGGCCAGAGGGGATAGAGCTTACTTCCTGTCCTTGCAGGAGGTAAGGGGCAGAGTTTTATCTTTAAATAGCTGCTCCCAGCAGCCTCCCAGTCCTTTTCTTGCAGAGAAGCAGAGAGGAAGCAGGCTGTGAGAGGAAGCACACGGCTGTGAGAGGAAGCACATGGCCAGAGGGGATAGAGCTTACTTCCTGTCCTTGCAGGAGGTAAGTGGTGGAGTTTTATCTTTAAATAGCTGCTCCCAGCAGCCTCCCAGTCCTTTTCTTGCAGAGAAGCAGAGAGGAAGCAGGCTGTGAGAGGAAGCACACGGCTGTGAGAGGAAGCACATGGCCAGAGGGGATAGAGCTTATTTCCTGTCCTTGCAGGAGGTAAGGGGTGGAGTTTTATCTTTAAATAGCTGCTCCCAGCAGCCTCCCAGTCCTTTTCTTGCAGAGAAGCAGAGAGGAAGCAGGCTGTGAGAGGAAGCACACGGCTGTGACAGGAAGCACACGGCCAGAGGGGATAGAGCTTACTTCCTGTCCTTGCAGGAGGTAAGGGGTGGAGTTTTATCTTTAAATAGCTGCTCCCAGCAGCCTCCCAGTCCTTTTCTTGCAGAGAAGCAGAGAGGAAGCAGGCTAAAGAAAAATCTTCTGGGCTATGACAGTTCCCACAGGCCAGAGGGGATAGAGCTTACTTCCTGTCCTTGCAGGAGGTAAGGGGTGGAGTTTTATCTTTAAATAGCTGCTCCCAGCAGCCTCCCAGTCCTTTTCTTGCAGAGAAGCAGAAAGGAAGCAGGCTGTGAAATAGTCGGCTGTGAGATAAAAAAATTAGGGGATAGAGCTTACTTCCTGTCCTTGCAGGAGGAGGGGTGAGTTTTATCTTTTTAGCTGCTCCCAGCAGCCTCCCAGTCCTTTTCTTGCAGAGAAGCAGAGGAAGCAGGCTGTGAGAGTACTTGTGCTGTGTTTGTCATCTTGCCAGAGGGGATAGAGCTTACTTCCTGTCCTTGCAGGAGGTAAGGGGCAGAGTTTTATCTTTAAAGAGCTGCTCCCAGCAGCCTCCCAGTCCTTTTCTTGCAGAGAAGCAGAGAGGAAGCAGGCTGTGAGAGGAAGCACACGGCTGTGAGAGGAAGCACATGGCCCAGAGGAGAGAGCTTATTTCCTGTCCTTGCAGGAGGTAAGGGCGGAGTTTTATCTTTAAATAGCTGCTCCCAGCAGCCAGGAGGTAGATTTCTTGCAGAGAAGCAGAGAGGAAGCAGGCTGTGAGAGGCAAGCACACGGCTGTGAGAGGTCACATGGCCAGATGGGGAGTTTATTTCCTGTCCTTGCAGGAGGTAAGGGGTGGAGTTTTATCTTTAAATAGCTGCTCCCAGCAGCCTCCCAGTCCTTTTCTTGCAGAGAAGCAGAGAGGAAGCAGGCTGTGAGAGGAAGCACACGGCTGTGAGAGGAAGCACATGGCCAGAGGGGATAGAGCTTATTTCCTGTCCTTGCAGGAGGTAAGGGGTGGAGTTTTATCTTTAAATAGCTGCTCCCAGCAGCCTCCCAGTCCTTTTCTTGCAGAGAAGCAGAGAGGAAGCAGGCTGTGAGAGGAAGCACACGGCTGTGAGAGGAAGCACATGGCCAGAGGGGATAGAGCTTACTTCCTGTCCTTGCAGGAGGTAAGGGGCGGAGTTTTATCTTTAAATAGCTGCTCCCAGCCAGTCTGCGCAGGCCTGGTCGGCGCGTGCAAACTAAAATAAAAAATAAAAAAATTCTTCTGGGTATATTTGAGTTCCCAAGGCAATCTACTCCTCAGGAGATCCTACACACATTAACAAGTGCTTTAGCGGACCCTACACTGTTAGATCTTGAATAAACAACAAAATATGTAAATAGTCTTACTAGATAAAAAAAAATTTGTGTAAGTTTGCATTTTTGAGACCTTGAATACATTTTATTGCACTCGTTAAAATGGAGTTGGAGGGAGCAGCTGTAGTTACCTGCAGTACTTGTGCCATGTTTGTCATCTTGACAGAGTGTGTGCAGAACTACATTTGCTGCAAGTGCAGGTTGGTTGCGCTATTGGAAGAGAAGGTCCAGCAGCTAGAGTCTCGCATATCGGACCAGCAACATATTTTTTTTTATTAAAAATTTTTAATATACAAAAAAAAGAGTTATAATCAAAACATTGACAATACAAAATCAATCCATCACTATGGTTAGGCTTCCCTCTGTTCTTCACGTGGTTTTAGCATTATTTATCTCCTAGCCTTCCTTTCTAACAAACCCCTTTTATATATTTATAAAAAAGATTCTCAGAACAGAAATAATCCTTCGAGTTCTACCCTAATCCGGTAAGGGGCCTTAATTCCTTGCAATAAGTCTCCATGTAGTTCTTGAATTTTTGCCAGTCTTTTTGGAACCACTGGTTATCTTGATCCCTCAGTCTGCAAGTCAGTCTGGCCATCTCAGCAGGGCAATATCTTCGCCCTCCATTCATCCAAAGTCGGTATATATGTTGTCTTCCAGTTCTGAGCAAGGAGCATTCGTGCTGCTGCAGTTGTATATAAAAATAAAGTCCTATCTGCCCCTTTTATTTCATTGTCCACCAACCCTAACAAAAAAATTTCGGATCATTTTGGGAATGTATACTTTAACATCTTTTTGAGTTCATCATATATCAGTGCCCAATACTCTCTCACTTTCTCACAAGTCCACCACATATGATAGAAGTCACCTTGTTTCTCTTTACATTTCCAACGATGATCGTCTTTCATCCTATACATCTTTACTAATTTCGTTGGAGTGATATACCACCGGTACATCATTTTCATCAAGTTTTCCTTTATCAAAGTACATGCGGTAAATTTCATATTCTTTTTCCACAATCTCTCCCACAAGTCCAACTCAATATTGTGACCCAAATCCATAGCATCGGCGATTAAGATGAAAGATATAGAAGGAGTGGGGATCACATATGGGGATGTGTTAACTCTCTCAGAAAAAGGTCCTAGACTGAAATCTTACGAAATGTTAAAAGAGAAGTTAACAGGTTGGTTCCAGTACCATCAGCTACACAATATCTTTCAGAAAGATAGAAAGATGTCCGGGTTTGGGGAGAAGGAGTCTAAGTTTCAAACCATAATCACGGGCCCAAAAAAGAAATTGTTGACCAGATTATATAGTTTTCTGTTGGAGTGGAACCTAAAAGATGAACAAGTCAAAGAATGTAGGACCAGCAACATATTAAGGAGCTTGAGCTGTTCTTGGACAGAGCGGAACGGACTATCCAGGTCCAAGAAGAGACAGGGCACACTTCTGAGGATTTAATCACTTCCCCAAACCAGGAGGTAGATGTGTGGAGGAATGTGACTCAAAGGAGTAGAAGGCCAAGGGATCGCTCAGAGAGTCTCATATTGCACAATCAATTTGAGGCTCTTTCCCTCAGCACACCTCATGATGCACACACCGAGGAAGAATTGGTTCCACCTGAGGATCTCTCCCTCTTCACTATTGATGAGATACAAGATCAGGTACATGTAGATGAGCAGGCTGCAGGAGAGAAGCTCCTTGTACTAGGGGATTCTATAATTAGAAATACGGAGGGATAAATTTGTGAGGAGCATGATAACCGTATGGTCACTTGCCTGCCGGGTGCAAAGGTTGCAGACATCACGAGAAATCTAGATAGCTTGTTAGAGAGAACTGGGAAGGAGCCAGTGGTCATGGTACACATTGGTACCAATGATGTTGGAAAGGCCAAGCGGTCAGTCTTGGAAGCCAAATTCAGGTTGTTAGGTAGAAGATTGAAGTCCCGGGCTTCCAAGGTAGCATTTTCAGAAGTGCTACCTGTTCCTCGTGCAGGACCCGCCAGGCAGGTAGAACTCAGAAGCCTCAATGCGTGGATGAGGTGATGGTGTTGAGAGGAGGGCTTCAGATTTGTCAGGAACTGGAGAACATTTTGGGACAAGCCAAACCTGTTCAGGAGGGATGGGTTGCACTTGAATCATGATGGGACCAGATTGCTGGCACTCAACCTCAAAAAGGCAGCAGAGCAGCTTTTAAACTGATAACTGGGGGAAAGCTGACAGGAGCTGAGTGGCATCTGGTTTGGAACACCTCATCCTCGGGGAACGAGGTTGGAGAGGGTAGAGAATCACATAGAGATGACATAGCAGGTATTAGCACTGGGAGAATAATGGACTGTGACAGTTTGTCTACTGAAAATAAAAGCTATGAGGGGAAAAGAACAAGGCAGCAGCTGTTGTTGCGGGACCCACTGTACAGGTGCTTCTACGCCAATGCTCGAAGCCTCCGAGCAAAGATGGGAGAACTTGAACATTTGGCAGCTAGGGATAACATAGATATAATAGCCATAACAGAAACCTGGTGGAATATGGAGAACCAGTGGGATACAGCAATCCCAGGCTATAAACTCTATAGAAGGGATAGAGAGGGGCGGGTTGGAGGAGGAGTGGCCATCTATATCAAAGAAGGCGTAAAATCCAGCAGAATGGAGATGGACAGAGGGTCTGACTCCACCATAGAATCACTGTGGGTTAAACTACCAGGTCCCAGGAGTGATGTGATAGTTGGAGTATTCTATCGTCCACCAGATCAAAAACTTGAGGGGGACCTTGAAATGAGGAGAGAAATCATGGAGGTGGCTAAGAGGGATAGGATAGTAATCATGGGGGACTTCAATTATCCCCACATTGACTGGGCCAATGCGAGCTCTGGGCAAGAAAGAGAAACTGGGTTTCTCGACTTGCTGAATGACTGTGCCTTAGAGCAACTGGTCATGGAGCCCACCCGAGAACAGGCAATTCTGGATCTAATACTGTGTGATACTCTGGACCTGGTCAGGGATGTGAATGTCACTGAGCCTCTGGGGAACAGTGACCATGCTGCAATCTCCTTTGCCATGCATGTCGGAGGAAGAGTGTCAACCAAATCAGACATAAAAACCCTTGATTTTCAAAGGGCAAACTTCCCTCAGATGAGGAAACTAGTCAGAGAGAAATTGAAGGGGAACGTTAGAAGAATCCAATCTCTTCAGAGTGCATGGAGCCTGTTTAAAACAACAATAATAAAGGCCCAGCACAAGTGCATACCACAAAGAAAGAAGAGCTCATTTAAGTCCAAGAGGACACCGGCATGGTTAACGAGTGGAGTTAGAGAGGCTCTAAAACGCAAGGAGAGGTCTTTCTGTAAATGGAAATCCTCCCCAAATGAGGAAAATAAAAAGGAACACAAACTCTGGCAAAAGAAATGTAAGAAGATGATAAGGGAGTCAAAGAAAGATTTTGAGGAACGCATGGCTAGCAATATAAAGGGTACTAATAAAAGCTTCTTTAAATATGTTAGAAGTAGAAAACCTGCCAGAGAACCAGTTGGCCCTCTGGATGGTGAGGGAGGAAAAGGGGAGGTTAAGGAGGACTTGGACATTGCAGAGAAATTGAATGACTTTTTTGCGTCTGTCTTCACGACAGAGGACATTGAGCGGATTCCGCTGCCTGAGCCGCCCCTCTTGACTAAAGAATTAAATCAAATACAGGTTAAAAGAGTGGAGGTTTTAGGACTAATCGATAAATTGAGGATTAACAAGTCACCGGGCCCAGATGGCATCCACCCAAGGGTTATTAGGGAACTGAGAAATGAAATTGCAGATCTCTTAACGGTTATATGCAACTTGTCTCTTAAAACGGCCACAGTGCCGGAGGACTGGAGGATGGCGGATGTCACACCAATTTTTAAAAAAGGAAGGAGGGGGGACCCAGGAAACTACAGGCCAGTTAGCCTTACATCTGTCCCAGGGAAGATGGTGGAAAGCCTCATCCAAGAGAAAATCTTAAAACACATAAAAGAACAAACCTTGCTGAGAGAAAATCAGCATGGCTTCTGTAAGGGTAAATCTTGTCTGACAAACCTCTTAGAATTTTTTGAAAAGGTCAACAGGCACGTGGATTTGGGTGAACCGGTGGATATAGTCTATTGGGTTTTCAAAAGGCTTTTGACACAGTCCCTCACCAAAGGCTGCTGAGAAAATTGCACAGTCAGGGGATAAGAGGACAGGTCCTCTTATGGATTGAGAACTGGTTGAGATCCCGGAAACAAAGAGTAGGTATCAATGGGAAATTTTCACAATGGAGAGAAGTGAAAAGCGGTGTGCCCCAGGGCTCTGTCCTGGGACCGGTGCTTTTCAATCTGTTCATAAATGACCTGGAGACAGGGATAAATAGTGAGGTGGCCAAGTTTGCAGATGACACAAAACTTTTCCGTGTGGTGAAAACCAGAGAAGATTGTGAAGAGCTCCAGAAGGATCTCTCCAAACTGGGGGAATGGGCTGAGAAATGGCAAATGCGTTTTAATGTAAACAAATGTAAAGTAATGCATATTGGGGCAAAAAATCCAAACTTCATCTATCAACACATGGGCTCTGAGTTATCCGTGACGGATCAGGAAAGAGATCTTGGTGTGTTGGTGGACAGCTCCATGAAGGTGTCTCCCCAATGTGTGGCAGCGGTGAAGAAGGCCGATTCCATGCTAGGGATTATCAAAAAGGGGATTGAAAATAAAACAGCCAACATTATAATGCCATTATACAAAACAATAGTAAGGCCCCACCTGGAGTATTGTGTACAATTCTGGTCACCGCATCTCAAGAAAGACATAGTGGAGCTGTAAAAGGTGCAGAAGAGAGCGACTAAAATGATTACTCGGCTGGGGCACCTCCCTTATGAAGAAAGCCTAAAACATTTGGGCCTCTTTAGTCTGGAAAAAAGGCGCTTAAGGGGGGATATGATTGAGACATACAAAATAATGCAGGGTATGAGTAAAGTGGATAGAGGGAAGCTCTTCTCTCTCTCCCAAAATACCAGAACTAGGGGACATACACTCAAATTGAGGGCTGGGAGAGTAAGAACTGACAAAAGAAAATATATTTTCACCCAGCGCGTTGTAAGTCTATGGAACTCCCTGCCACAGGATGTGGTGATGGCATCTGGCCTGGATGCCTTCAAAAGGGGATTGGACAGATTCCTGGAGGAAAAGTCCATCACAGGTTACAAACCATGATGGATAAACCAGGGTACTTCAAGGGCCAGATGCAGGGGAGTGGTATCAGGAGACAGATATCTAGTCTCATGCGCTCCCAAACGCATCTGTTGGGGCCACTGTGAGATACAGGAAGCTGGACTAGATGGGCCTTTGGCCTGATCCAGCATGGCTCTTCTTATGTTCTTATGTTCTTATGTTCTTATGACACCACAAGGAAACACAGCTAATAGAAATTGCACAAAAGGCTGTAATGACTCCTGCTTTTGTACCACTTTGAAGTTCTACAGGGCAATTTGTTTACTTGAATATCTGTTGATGATCTCTGCAAATACACTTTTGCAAATCAAGTCTCTTCATACTCACAGTTATATAACAGGCAACCTGAACAATTATAACAGCAACAAAATTTGTGCGTCCAAGTCCTTGGCATCAGCAGCAGCAATACAGAAGGGGCGTTTAGAATTTGCAAAGTTCAAGTGCACCTTTGAATTCAAATTCAGCATTTAAAAACATGAGATCTTCCTCAACTGGGTCAGGAATCCATCATGTAGAAGAATCAGCTCCACATGCAGAGTCTTCAAATCTCTAGAATAAAATATCAGTTCAATTGCATATACCTGTACATGAATTCACTATATTGAATCTACACTTCCAACACAATCATATAGAAATTACACCTAGACCAGGTTGGCAAGGACCTTAACATTCTATGTGGCAACAGCTGATCTGGCCTCTTCGGCTCTCCTGCTCTTCCTGATCCAAATCTCTTACTACCCTGCTCTTCCTTAGTCCCACCCTTTTGGGTTGGAGCAATATTTCAGAGGGGTTATTCTTACATAAGAACATAAGAACATAAGAAGAGCCATGCTGGATCAGGCCAAAGGCCCATCTAGTCCAGCTTCCTGTATCTCACATGGCCCCACCAGACAGGATTTGGGAGTGCATGAGACTAGATATCTGTCTCCTGATACCACCCCTGCATCTGGAGGAAAAGTCCATCCCTGGTTTAAAGCCATGATGGAGATTACACATCTCCATCATGGTTTGTAACCCGTGATGGACTCAGGAGACAGGAATCTGTCCAATCCCCTTTTGAAGGCATCCAGGCCAGATGCCATCACCACATCCTGTGGCAGGGAGTTCCATAGACTTTTGGCCTGCGCTGGGTGGCTCTTATTTTGTTTTGTCAGTTCTTACTCTCCCAGCACTCAATTTGAGTGTATGTCCCCTAGTTCTGGTATTTTGATAGACCTGGAGAAAGGGATCCCTCTATCCACTTTACTTGCAGACCCTGCATTATTTTGTATGTCTCAATCATAGAAGATTGTGAAGAGCGATCTTTTTCCAGACTGAAGAGGCCCAATTGGCAAATTTGTTTTTCTTCAAATAAAGTAATGCCCCAGCCCAGTAATCATTTTTCTCTCTTCTGCACCTTTTCCAGTTCCACTATGTCTTTCTTGAGATCTTGGTGACCAGTGGACAGCTCCATGAAATGTCTCCCCCAGGTGGGGCCTTACTATTGTTTTGTATAACGGCATTATAATGTTGGCTGTTTTATTTTCAATGCCATTTTGATAATCCCTAGCATGGAATTGGCCTTCTTCACTGCTGCCACACATTGGGGAGACACCTTCATGGAACTGTCCACCAACACACCAAGATCTCTTTCCTGATCCGTCTCCTTATGGATAACTCAGAGCCCATGAGTTGATAGATGAAGTTTGGATTTTTGGGGATAATATGCATTACTTTACATTTGGTTACATTAAAGTGGATTTGCCATTTCTCAGCCCAACTCCCCAGTTTGGAGAGATCCTTCTGGAGCTCAAAGAAAAATCTTCTCTGGTTTTTACCACATGGAAAAGATTTTGTGTCATCTGCAAACTTGGCCACCACACTGTTTATCCCTGTCTCCAGGTCATTTATGAACAGATTGAGAAACCACCGGTCCCAGGACCAGATGCCCTGGGGCACACCGCTTTTCACTTCTCTCCATTGTGAAAATTCATCATTGACACCTACTCTTTGTTTCAGGATCTCAACCAGTTCTCAATGGGCCTTTGACCTGCCCTCTTATCCCCTGACTATGCAATTTTCTCAGCAGCCTTTGGTGAGGGACTGTGTCAAAAGCTTTTGAAAATCCAGATAGACTATATCCACAGGTTCACCCAAATCCTTGAATGCCTGTTGACCTTTTCAAAAAATTCAAAAGGTTTGTAAGACAAGATTTATATAACAGAAGCCATGCTGATTTTCTCTCAGCAAGGTTTGTTCTTTTATGTGTTTTAAGATTTTCTCTTGGATGAGGCCTTCCACCATCTTCCCTGGGACAGATGTAAGGCTAACTGGCATTTAGTTTCCTGAGATCCCCCTCCTTCCTTTTTAAAAATTGGTGTGACATCAGCTATCCTCCAGTCCTCCGGCACTGTGGCCGAATAAAAAGAGACAAGTTGCATATTACCTGTACAAGAGATCTGCAATTTCATTTCTCAGTTCCCTAACAACCCTTGGGTGGATGCCATCTGGGCCCGGTGACTTGTTAATCCTCAATTTATCAATTAGTCCTAAAACCTCCTCTCTTTTAACCTGTATTTGATTTAATTCTTTAGTCAAGAGGGGCGGCTCAGGCAGCTTTTGGGTTGGAGCAGGTCCTCAGAGGGAAGACAGTTCTCACCTACACATCTGAGAACTGTTTGCAATGGAGGGTCTCCTTCAGTCTTTTTCAGCAATGGAACATGACATGGCAAGAGGTGGTGTTGCTTTCCAAAGAGAAAGAATACTGAGTTTTGTCCTATATTAATGTGCACAAATTCTCTTTGTCTTATTTTTAGCTGGAGCTGAGGAGTTGTGAGGGGCTTGAAAATTCCTCAGGACTCTCTAAAGCAATGAGAAGAAAGAATGTCACAAGTGGACTTGACTTCCCTATCCATGCTTTTCCAGAGGATGTAGCAAGAGTTAATGTGATCAAAAAGAGACAAAAGGTGTGATAGATCGCTATTCAACACTCGACATGTATCTGCCTTAGTGCTACCGAGCACAGGACTAGGCTGTCTGACTTTTGAGATCAGCAGGTTTAACTTATTCCAGTTTAAATGGCTTATAGATGAGGCTGAAAGTATCTGAAGGAAAGCGCTTTGATTTATGGTAGATGAACGGCAGCAGGTGTTTGCTGGTTTATGTGCTTTATGATATATGTTTGATAATACAGTACTGCTTTGTTGGGTGCAAGTGGATTTCTGCCTGTCCTTGCCTGGGGGTATAGCTATAAAAGAGAGACAGCATTTATGTAAAGGAAAATGCACTCCATTGCAGCTGTACAATGTACCTGGTCATTAAAACATGTTGTGTTATGGTGCTACAATAGTGAACAAATCAATAGGCTTCTCACAGAATCTTCCTTCATGCACACATGTAAACAGAAATTTTAAAGCCCTGCAGAGTGAGATCGGACGTACAAAAAAGGACAGTGATTCTCTAGTGGCGTCCCCTCACTTGCACAACCTGATACACACGGAGACAGCAGGTGTCGTTGATGCTTTGGCGCTTATTGAAAACGCTTATGTGATGCTTTAAAGCCCTATGGTGCTATTTGTGTACTATCAACGGATCCTGCAGACAGGGTTTCAGAAAACAAGACTCTTCTTATTTGCTTTCGTATAACAGACAACATGAACAATTTATAACAACAATATAAAACCCGGAACATTTAAGACATAGTCAAGTTAAGAACAGGGAATTAATATAGGAATCTTTTATAAATTGTATAAATAAAATAAAATAAAATAAAATAAATATTAAAAGATAACAGTAGAGTTACAATGAGCATGCAAAAAGAAAAGAAAAAATCCATTATGAGGGGGTGGAAAGTAACATGGAAAACCTTGGTGTTCTTATGAAATCAGTCAATGCAATCATGTATGGTAATCCATATAAAGTTACATAGTAGGAAGTCCCATATTTAGGGAAAGCTTGTCTGAAGAGGAAGGTCTTTGCCTGCTTCCAGAAAGACAGCAGAGATGGGGCAGTCCTGGCCTCCAATGGGAGGGTGTTCAAAGTCTGGGAGCAGCAACAGAGAAGGCCGTTTCATGTGTTCTTCTGAGACACACCTGTGAAGGTGGTGGGTTGGAGACAGGGGCCTCTCCTGATGATCTTAGCACCTGAGCTGGTTCCTACTGCGAAATTCGATCTTTGAGGTAGCTTGGACCAAGGCCATTTTGTGCTTTGTAGGTTAAGGTCATTACTTTGAATTGTGCCTGGTAGCTCAATGGCAGCCAGTGGAGTTGCTTTAGTAGGGGTGTAATGTGGTCTCTGTAACCCGCCCTAGTCAGCAATCTGGCTGCTGCATTTTGGACCCGTTGAACTTTCCTGAGACTTCTCATCCTTCCTCACCACATAGAGCACATTACAGTGGTCCAGCTGGGAATAATCTGTTGAAAATATTGTGATGGGGTTCCTGCATGGCAGGGGGTTGGACTAGATGTCCCTTGAGGTCTCTTCCACCTCTATGATTCTATGACTCTATGTCACTAGGGCATGAGTCACCATAGCCAGAGTTATTCCCTGGAAACATCTGAATGGCTACTGGAAAGATGACGCTGGTTTTCTTAATCTTTTCAACATCCTTATAAGGCCGGCAATATGATTACAGAAAGCTGGGTCCATTGGAAGCAGGAATATCTGACTCACCTATCTATGCTCATCAAGCCACCACAGTGTCTGCCTTGCCATATTTTTATATGAATGATGGCAGATGTTGTACAATGACATAACAATTGCCATTTTACATAGATAATCCGTTCCAGGAGTTTTACACATTTGCATAACTGGTACTGTTTTCTAAAGGCCTCTGTGAATTTAGTGGGGTTCCCTGTGTCCCTGTCTCACAATTAGGGAAAGACAGGAAATTAATCACATGCAGTAACATGATATCAGAAGCCCTAGCGACAGGACATGAGTTATTGTAATGCTTTGCCCACTGAGTTACTGATACTTCTCAATTCATGAATGCATTTTTCTATTACTGTTGTGTCACACTTTTATTGACTGACATAAAAACACCAAACTAACCTCTCCTTTTTTTCGTTCATCCTGCTGTGTTCCTATTTTACTGGAAATGTCCTGGAACAGGTATAACATCACCTCCGATTACCAAGAAATCTATAAAATAGTTTCCTGCTACTACATTTGTTGTGGATTGAAAGAATACATTACAAATCCCACTGAGCCCTCTGCTAAACATCAACAACAACAACCAAGCCTACTAAAAACTGTTATTCGCACACATGTGTGATTTATCCTTCTCACCTGTTCAAAATTCTAGATGTTCCCACTTCATTACTAAATGATGAAAGCAGTTCATTTCTGGGCTGATGTGTGGCACAGATGTATTATTAAAAACATATTCAGGATGCCGGCGCCTCATATTTAGGGTGTCAGCTTTTTTTGCACTCCACAATATGGAGAGAATCTTTTGATCTGACTAAAACAGACACTGCTAAACAGTTGGAAGAAAATACCTCGTTGAGATAAGGAAACTGTAAGCCCAAATGAGCGGAGGCCATGTCTGACTTGAGGAATTTCAGTGCTAGTTCCTTGAGTGAGTTTCTTTGGCAATGGTCAGGATTTGGACATCCTGGCCATTGGCAAATGGTCATTGATGTCCATCTCTGCTGTCTTTCTGGAAATAGCCAAAGACTTTATTCTTCAGGCAAGCTATCCCTGAATGACCGACTACCTACTGTGTCTTTATATGAATCTACCATACATGGCTACACAGACGTTGTGGTTATTGTGATTGTGATTTTGTATTGCTCTCTCTCTCTCTCTCTCTCTCTCTCTCTCTCTCTCTCTCTCTCTCTCTCTCTCAATCTCTCTCAGCTAAATGCTAACAAATCACTAGGACCAGATGGCATCCATCCACGAGTTCTCAAGGAGCTTAAAGATGAAATTGCTGGGGTCTTAGATAAAATATATAATCTTTCTCTCAAATCAGGCATTGTGCCTAATGACTGGGAGGTAGCGAATGGAACACCAGTCTTCAAAAAAGGATCCAGAGGTGATCCAGGAAATTACCAACTGGTCAGTTTGACATGTGTCCCAGGTAAAGTGATGGAAACCATCCTAAAAGATACAATTAATAGGCACATAGAAGAGAAGGCACTGTTGAAGGAGAGCTAACATGGCATTTGGAAGGGCAAATCATGCCTTACTAAACTGTTGGAATTCTTTGAGAGTGTCAACAAGCATGTGGATAAGGGAGATCCAGTTGACATTGTTTATCTGGACTTTCAGAAGGCTTTTGACAAGGTCCCGCACCAAAGGCTCCTCAATAAACTTGCCAGTCATGGAATCAAGGGACAGGTCTTGTCTTGGATCAGCAACTGGCTAAGTGTCAAGCCCCGCACACAGAACACACAGCAAGCCAAGTTCAGTTCTTTGCCAGGAACTTTAGTTGTAATCCAGATAAAGTACAAAGTACAGTCCGAGTCAATCCAGAATAATTTACAGAGCCAAATGCCAAGTTCAAGGGAAACAGAGAAATGTCGTAGTCAGGAAGCCGGCCCAAGGTCAGTAAACAGAGAACGCTGTAGTCAGAAAGCCGGTCCAAGGTCAGGAAACAAAGTCAGGATAACACACAGGAACGTGGTGGCAAGGTAAGTGATGCGTTGCTCCCACAGAGGGTTCAGGGTAAACTTGCTAGCTTTATCCTAAAACAGGGAGCACACCCATATCTCTGGCAAGGCTCCTGCTAGAACTCAGGGCTTTCAGATCTAATTTTACGCCTATCATTAAAGATCCTTTCCCTAGCTCTCCTGTTAGTTCTCCTTTGCAGGATCCTGCTCCTAGCCCTTATAGGAGGAGGAGATGTGCCCTCAGCTGCGTCCTCAGACTCAGCTGCCTGCTGAGTTGAACTACAAGGCTCCTCCTGCTGCTCTCCAGCATTTAACCCTTCACATTTGGGTTCCATGACAGGCAGGATCCTGGCACTATCCCCCTCCCCATGGTCCCCCTCTTCCGATGGGCCAGGTTTATCTGGATAATTATCATGAAATTGCTGAATCAACTCCGCGCATGTAAGTTAGACACCGGTTCCCAAGATCGATCTTCTGGTCCATACCCTTCCCAGTCCACTAAGTATTGCAACCCCACCCCCCGATGTATCCGGGAATCCAAAATTTGGCAGACCTCATACTCCTCTTCTCCTTCTACCAATATCGGTGGAGGAGGTTCAGGATTTGGTGGTTGGTTGGGGTCAGGATCTTTGGCTGGGACCAAGAGGGAACGATGGAACACGGGATGAATATGGAGGGATGCAGGTAATTGTAGACGGAATGCCACTGGGTTGATTTATTCTAGGATGGGGTAAGGGCCGATGAATCGAGGATCTAGTTTCCGGATCGCCCAGGATGTCTCAAATATCGGGTAGAGAGCCAAACTTTCATGCCTGGATTCAACTGTGGACCTTCTTGTCTTTTCTGATCCGCTGCTTTTTTATATGCTTCCTTGGCATGATTGAGTTGTTCTCTCAATAATTCTTGAATGCCATGAAGTTCTTGGATATAAGCATCGGTAGCTGGCACAGAGGTGGAAGGAAGGGTAGTTGGAAAGTACCGAGGATGATACCCATAGTTGGCCATGAATGGGGTTTGATGAGTGGATGAATGTACAGCATTGTTGTATGCAAACTCAGCTAAAGGCAACAAATCCGCCCAATTGTCCTGTTGATAACATGTATAACAACGTAAATATTGTTCTAAAGTGGCATTGGTGCGCTCAGTCTGGCCATCTGACTGTGGGTGATAAGCGGATGACAAGTGAACTTGGGTTCCTATTGCCTTGTGCATTGCTTGCCAGAAACGAGAGGTGAATTGGGGTCCACGATCCAAAATAAGGTGTTCAGGTAAACCATGAAGCCTGAAGAGGTGTTGTAAATAATAATGAGCTGTTTCTGCTGCGGTAGGAGATTTAGGACAAGGAACGAAGTGGGCATTTTGGTGAATAAATCTACGAAGACCAGGATGCAGGTAAATCCTTTTGAGCGTGGAAGATCCGTGATAAAATCTAGGGAGACAGCATTCCAGGGACCAGAGGGTGTTGGCAAAGGATGCAACAGACCTGAGGGTTTAGCCACCACATCCTTTGCTCACCGACAAACTTCACAGGAACCCACATATCAGGCAACATCAGCATGGACCTGTGGCCACCAGAACTCTCTTGTGAGCAGATGCAGGGTTTTGTAAAGTCCAAAGTGTCCAGCAGGTAAAGAATCATGAGATAGATGCAATACCTGGTTACGAAGGGGACCAGCAGGAACATATAACCTCCCTCGATGTAGTAATAACCCTTCTTGTGCAGAAAACTCTCCATGTTCCCCATTCTGAAGTTCTTGAAGACGTTGCTGAGTCCATGGATCTCGAGCTTGAGATTCCCGGATTTCTTCTGCCAAGCTGGGACACGGATTCGTGGCTGCGAACACAGAAGGAGGCAAGATGGGTGCCACTAAGGTCTCTTTCACTGGTGCCGCATATTCAGGTTTTCTAGATAATGCATCAGCTTTCTTATTCTGAGCCTCAGGAATATACTTGATACGAAAATCAAACTGGGAAAAGAATAAAGACCACCAGATTTGTCGCTGAGACAATCGCCGATCTGTTTGTAAATGTTCCAGGTTTTTGTGATCAGTTAACACTTGCACAGGGTGTCGAGCTCCCTCAAGGTAATGCCTCCATACATCAAAAGCTGTTTTGATGGCCAACAGTTCACGCTCCCAGATTGTACAATTCTTCTCTGCGGGTTTTAATTGCCAAGAATAGTAGGCACAGGGATGCGGGGTTTGGGAGGGATTCTCTTGTTGAGATAATACTGCTCCCAGAGCAACACTAGATGCGTCAGCCTCCACTATGAATGGCAGTTGTGGATCAGGGTAGCGAAGTAAAGGCTCCGAGGTAAAGCGGGTTTTCAAGGTAGAGAAAGCCTTCTCTGCTTCTGGAGTCCACCGGAAAGGCTCTTTGGGATGAAGGAGACGGTTTAAAGGTGCAGCAATATCGGTGTAAGCAGGAATAAATTGATGGTAGTAGTTAGCGAAGCCAAGGAACTGTTGCAAGTCCTTATGATTTTGTGGTTGCTGCCATGACAACACAGCCTCTACTTTCTTGGGGTCCATTCGGATTCCCTGGGGAGAAATGATATGCCCCAGGAATTCACCTTCTTCAATGTTAAACTCACATTTTTCCAGCTTAGCATAGAGTCCGTTCTCCTGAAGACACTGTAAGACCTGACGAACATCTTGAACATGTTGAGCTGGATCAGCGGAGTAAATCAGAATGTCCCTAAATACACAATCACACAACAATCTAGGAGATCCTGGAAAATGTCATTCATCATCCTCTGAAACACACTGGGTGCATTGGTCAGACCAAAAGGCATTACTAAATGTTCATATTGACCGTACCGGGTCTGGAATGCAGTTTTCCACTCGTCTCCCTTACGGATACGTACCAAATTATACGCCCCCCAAAGGTCCAGCTTAGTATAACACTTAGCCCCTTTCAGCTGGTCCAAAAGTTCAGAGATTAAGGGTAAAGGGTACCGGTCCCTAATAGTGATCTTGTTTAGTGCTCTATAATCATTACAAGGACGAAGTTCCCCTCCCTTCTTCTTGACAAATATCACTGGTGCAGACAATGGTGATTTGGAAGGCCGTTATGAACCCACATCGAAGATTTTTATCTAGAAAAGCCCTCAACGCTTCTAATTCTGGTTCGGACATGGGATAAACTCGTGCCACAGGAAGAGGTGCCCCAGAAATCAAATCAATGGCACAGTCATAGGGTCGATGTGGAGGTAGCTTGTCAGCCCCCTTTTCCTCAAATACATCTGCAAAGTCTTGGTATGCCTGAGGCAAGACAGGGTCAGATGTATCATGGGCAGATGCCAGTACAGTAGAGGAATGTTGCTTTGAACAAGGAACCTTGAAATATAATTTCCCTTGCACCCAATCCACCAGTGGATTATGAGCTCGCAACCAGGAAAGTCCCAAAACAAGAGAGAAAACCGGGCATTCAGGTTACATTAAAGCTAATCTGCTCATTATGATCCATTACCTGAAGAGTAAGGGGACAGGTTTCCTGAGCTACCGGCCCAGAACAAAGTAACCGACCCTCAATGGATTCTACTAACAAAGAAGTGTCCTTATTTTGTACTGGAATCCGATGGTACCACACAAACCCAGCATCCACAAAACAGTGAGCTGCCCCAGAGTCTACCATAGCATGCACCGGAATCTCCCGACCATCAGGGAGCCCTAGAGTCACAGGTATCAGAAAAGGTCCTTGAGGTGTGATAGTATTGCCTGGGAACCCTTCAGTATGCTCCATTCCTCGGGGTTCCTTCAAGGATGGAGCTGCCCTTTTACTGCTGGAGAGATAGCAGCACTTATTGAGGAACGCTTCAAAGGGCAATTAGAAGCGAAATGTCCTCCTCCCCCACAGTACAGGCAGAGATGATGAAAGCGTTGTCTTGCGTTTTCCTCTGGGGTGAGGCGTGGTCGAGCAGCTCCCAGTTGCATAGGCTCTGGATCCACTTCACGGGCCTCCCGGGATTGCAGATGAGACACAGCTGGCAGAGGTTGCTGTTTGCAGTTCTGGCCTCAAGAGAGACAACGGCTTTCCAGGCGTCCATCTATTCTCAGACACAGGGTAATGAGTTCCTGCAATGTGTTTGCTTGTTCTACCCTGCAGAGTTCATCCAGCACTTCATCTGCCAAACCTTCCATATACTGAGAAATCAGTGCCGGCTCGTTCCACTGCAAATCCTGAGCTATCAAACGAAACGCAGTGGTATAATCAAACACTGAGTCTTTGCCCTGTTTCAAAGCTCTGAGTCTCCTCTTGGCGGTAGCAGCCTGCACGGGATTCTGAAAGGCTGAAGAAATATGGTTCAGGAAAGCATGATAATTATCCAGCAAAGGTGAAGCACTGAGGAGTAAAGGAGTCACCCATTTACCTGCCTGTCCCTTCAATAAACTGATGATAAAACAGACCTTAGACCTCTCAGTAGGAAATTCTTGAGCCCGTACCTCAATGAACAGCTTGCATTGAGCCAAGAATGCAGGGAATTCCTCTAATTTGCCTTCAAACTGGTCAGGAGGCAGCAAAGGGCAACGAGGCTGTAATGATGCTGGAGCTTGCTGCAATTGAACAATTGCCTGTGACAAAAACAGTACTTGGTTTTGCAAAGCTTCCAGTGGAGTCATTCCAACAGCCCCCTCCTTCTCCATTCTGCTTGAATAAGTTTGGTGGGTGGGAGCAAACTGTCAAGCCCCGCACACAGAACACACAGCAAGCCAAGTTCAGTTCTTTGCCATGAACTTTAGTTGTAATCCAGATAAAGTACAAAGTACAGTCCGAGTCAATCCAGAATAATTTACAGAGCCAAATGCCAAGTTCAAGGGAAACAGAGAAACGTCGTAGTCAGGAAGCTGGTCCAAGGTCAGAAAACAGAGAACGCCGTAGTCAGAAAGCCGGTCCAAGGTCAGGAAACAAAGTCAGGATAACACACAGGAACGTGGTGGCAAGGTAAGTGACGTGTTGCTCCCACAGAGGGTTCAGGGTAAACTTGCTAGCTTTATCCTAAAACAGGGAGCACACCCATATCTCTGGCAAGGCTCCTGCTAGAACTCAGGGCTTTCAGATCTAATTTTACGCCTATCATTAAAGATCCTTTCCCTAGCTCTCCTGTTAGTTCTCCTTTGCAGGATCCTGCTCCTAGCCCTTATAGGAGGAGGAGATGTGCCCTCAGCTGTGTCCTCAGACTCAGCTGCCTGCTGAGTTGAACTACAAGGCTCCTCCTGCTGCTCTCCAGCATTTAACCCTTCACATTCGGGTTCCATGACAGGCAGGGTCCTGGCACTAAGGGACAGGAAAGAGAGGGAAGCACTAAATGGACACTTCTCCAAGTAGAGGGAGGTAAAAAATAGGGTCCTCCAAGGTTCAGTACTGGGAATCCTGCTTTTTAACCTCTACATAAATGATCTAGAATAGGGATGGCGAACCTATGGCACACATGCCAAAGGTGGCACTGAAAGAACTTTTGCCTGGCACGCACCATGCTTCCTGCCCCCCCACTTTCCCCTCCGCTGGACCAGCCATGAGGAATTTGTGGAGGGGGAAGTGAGGGGGGGCAGGAAGCATGTTGGGTGCCAGGCCAACCCTACTGTCGCTATTGCCATCGCCACCCTTTCAGCTGCCCCCTGCCACCCCTGACCCCACCTCTGCCAACCCTGCCACCAAGACCAACCCCATCCCTGCCCCTCCCACTGCCGCCATGACCGCTAACCCTGACCCCGTTGCCCTTGCTGCCCTCGACCTCGCCCCACCCCTGACCCCCTGCTGCTGCCGATCCCAACCCCCACCACCTCTGTCCCCATCGCCCATGCTGCTGACCCGACCCCGCCTCCACCACCATTACTGCTGCCATCCCTGCCCCTCCCACCACCGATGACGATGACCCTGCCCCCGCCCCCTCTGTCACCCTTGCTGCCTTCGCCCCTTCCCCCTGCTGCCGCCAATCTTGACTGCCGCCACCGCCGCCGAGTTTGGGCACTCAGTGGCAAAAAGTTTCGTCATTCCTGATCTAGAAGTAGGAGCAAATAGCAAGGTAGCCATGTTTGCCAACAACACTACTACATGGTAGTAAAAGCTGAGAGAGATTGTGAGGAGTTCCAGAGGGATCTCTTGACACTGGGGGAGTGGGCAAACCAGTGGCAAATGAGTTTCAACATTAGTAAGTGCAGAGTGATGCACATTGGGGCAAAAAAACCCAAATACATTTATAAACGGATGGGGTCAGAACTCTTGTAGGAATGACTACATGCAGACACATTATCGGGTTCAGCCAGGTCAGGCCTCATGCAGCAGTTTCTCCTGACTGCTAGCCTGAGCGCAAGACTTTATTGATTACAAAGACAGAGCATTAAATGGGTGGAGACAGGGCTTACATGTCAGGATGGTCGAGTAGGCTGGTGAATTCCTGGAAAGGCTTATCTATCGTAACAGGGTCTTGCTGAATGAGCACAGACAGCTTGTTTTTTCCTACATACCATCTCATGGGCTTCCTGGCTGATCTGACTGATCTGGGGGAAGAGATAAGTCCAAGCTGGCTTTTCTGAGCATATGGGCCCATGGAATTCATTTCCTTTCAACCGGGGCCTCCCCGCTCAGATGGAAAGTTTTAATGATTCCCAAAAGGTCTTACCCATGCTGCCATTTGGGGTACCTTTCCCCATTTTCTCAGGGCACAGTGGGTCAACTGCAGTACTGCAGTCAAGACTCTGTCCACAGCCTAAATTCCACTCTGCTGCAAATCTTAGGCATGCAAAGGTCTGATTTATTTAAAGGTTCCTCAGAACCACTTCTCATCGCACCTACACCACCATTCAAGTTTTGAAGAAGTGGCACAAAATGCTTCATGTTCATCTCTGCTTTTACCCCTCTTTTAGCCCTACAGTGATTGAGGCACAACAACCGAACAGGGCTTGTATCTTCTTTGAAGATAGGAAATGTAGGCTCCGGCCGGGCTTGTCCCGGATTGGGGCCGCTTTGTCTCCCTGGATGCCACAGTTTCGGCGCGAAAGAGGAGAGCACGTGATCCCTGGGCTGTGCGGGGATCAAAGCCTTTAAAAGGGCAGCCCACGCTGCAGCCCGCCTCATTCGCGTCGAGCTGCACCCCACCCTCCCGCCCTTAGAGGTCATGAGAATGAGATAATCTGGTCGCTTCGGGGCCGAATGGGAATTTTTGACTGGTACCAAGATTGGCTCCCGGGTACCAGTGTGTTTTCGCCCATTCCATTCCCATTGACCATTAGGCAGGGCCACCTGAGCTTGCTGGGCGGGTAGTGCAACTAAAATGGGGCCAGGACTGTGACGTCAAAATGGTAAATGCACCTTGGACAGGGAGCAGGGCAGCTGTACAATACAGAATATCAAGTATAATAACAGCCTATAGGTAATACCCCACAGAATGAAAGTAAATTAAAAGATGTACAGCTGCCCCAAGTAATACGCTGACCTAGTTTTGGCTGGGAGGGCTGCTTCCTTTGAACAGCACTGGGTCACAACATGGCGTCACACTAAAACAACATCTGTAGGCTAATATATACGTTGCACTTCGGGAGGCCCATCCCTCGGCTACAACTATTTAGTTACAGCTTCAGTACAGCTAATAATAAAGTCATTCATAAAGTTATTAATAAAGTTGTGGCCCGATTTAAAACCCAATGATCTGTGTGGACTCCTTATTTCGGGACTGGGGGGACAATGTCGCTTTTCTGGACTATAAACCCCAGCATCCAACATCCAACGTGGCCAAGACCATGCCGTTGGAGTGATTCTATGAGTTCTCTCCCAAAATTTCAGCATTTCCCCATCTGAGGACTTAACAGCCGTTTTACCCATGGGAATGCTTTGGAGTTTAAACACAAAGGAACCATTTAGAATTATTGGCTCCCATACCTTTTCTCCTGGATCTATCAACTTCAAACAATGACATTCTTTTCTCAAGGGCATTTCTGTCTTTCAGTGGAAACAATTCAACATTTTATTCTCTTTTTTGCTTTTTGTTCAAATGTGCCATGTTTTTTGGGTGTGCGTGTTTGGGGGGGGAGAGAGAAGGTCACATTCCTCCCCTTTAACCCCTGGCCAGGGCAGCTTTTGTGAGCCAATTCCTTTCTCCGGAGTATGTTGTAGGTTTTTAGACCCTTTTTAGAAATTCTGGTCTTTTAACTGCCTCTTGAATGGATTGTGTAGGAGGCAAACATTGCTAAGCTCATGAAACAGACCTCAAAGAGAACTCCCTGGCTCATCTTTTTCAAGTAAATCCCTAAGTGGCTTAATTTATCATCCACCAAGATCTGTTATGTTTAAGATTTGATTTTATAGACAGCAGTTAAACGGGTATAATTTATTGTGATTTTTGGCACTCTTGAGATGATCCCAGCTTCATTCTAGAAGTGAAATCCCTCCTTTGAGAAAAGAGATGGGAATACAAACTCACTCATCCCCACTCCTTATTTGCATGTGGACATGTGCATTAGTTGGTTTTAAGGGGTATTTCATTTGAAGACTGAAGGACAAAAATAAAGGCAGACAGCATTAGAAATGTATGGACGCTCCCTAACTCACTCTGTATCCAAATAAAATGTATAACAGTTGGGGCCACACACAATATGTCAATTCAGAGATATTGTGGCCCTCTCTATACACATAAGTCTGAATCTGAAATATTATCTGTACGTTTTTCAATCTCCATGTTTAAAAACCCACAAACATTCATATGACTTGGTGGTAGGATGCAATTAGCTAGGATCTGGGATACTGTGCAACACCATCCATTTTGGGGGTGGAATAGAGTTTAATCACAGAGGCCAGAATCCTGTTGAGCCTTTATGCTGGCATAAGTGAAATCGCATAAACCATAATGGTGAATTGTCATTAATTAATGAGGTGCCAGAGGATTGGCCTTGTGTCCACTCACTTTTATGGCACTAATGCCCAGCAGGCAATAGTTGGTATTTGCATCAAGAGAAAATAGAAAAAATAAAATAAAATGGCAGGGGGAGGAAAGATGAATATTAGAACTGCTGAGCTGGAAGGGACCCAATGGATCAAGTCCAGCTCCTATCAAGGAGGCAATGTGGGGAATTGAACTTCTAAATTTTGGCTCCATCTGCTGGACCACTGAGCTGTCCAGCAATTTTTGAATGCAAATATCTAATTGTTTGACTTGTCTACTGAAAGCTCTTTGAACAATAATCCTTCTTCAGTCACATATAATATCAACACATTATTAGATAGATAGATACAGTAATACCTCAGGTAAAGAATGCCTCGGATAACAAATGTTTCGGATAACAAATGTAAATTTCCAGGTATAGGGCTGCCTCGGATAGCAAATGTTTCATGATGCCTTGCAAAAAAGTTGCACCCTGCATGCATTGCAGGATGCATAGTTTGTGGAGGGGTGGGAGAAATTAGAACATGTTTATGGTGTTTTGGAGCCATTCTGGACATGTATTGCTGAAGGATTTGGACCTTTCAAACTTGGTAAGATAGGGAGCTAGCTTTTATCTATCTTTGCACTGCTTTTCTTTAAATTTTTGGCTGGAAAAGGCTGGGGTAGTCTTGCTGGTTCCATTTATCTATGTTTGCATTTTTTTTTATTGCTCTGCAGGAAAAAATGGGCTGGATTTTTCTTCCTGCTTATGTTTGTTTGTTTTGCAAGGCATTTTCCCCATTGCACTTTGGGTGGGAACAGGCTGGGGTAATCTTGCTGGTTTCTCTTGTTCATTTTTGCATTGTACTGCAGGGGGATGTTGTGGAGGGTGTTCCACCACTGCAAGCCTTTAAAGTGCATTTTATAAAGAGGTCTGGGAAACCACCACCCCAGCTTTTTTGCCTTTTTTCGGACCTCTGGAACAGATTAATTGGTTTTCCATTCATTTCAATGGGAAACCACATTTCGGATAACAAATTTTTCAGATAACAAATTGCCTCTGAGAACGAATTAAATTCGTTATCAGAGGCACAACTGTAGAGATAGATAGATAGATAGATAGATAGATAGATAGATAGATAGATAGATAGATAGATAGATAGATAGATAGATAGATAGATAGATAGATGCCTTCCCCTTGATGGACCTGTTTGAAACCCCAGAGAGCTGCTCCCAGTCGCTGTTGGCAATACAGGCTAGAAAGACCAAGGGTCTTTCTGTCTTGAGGACATAGGCAGACAGTTCTTCCAGCTGAACAGACAGTTCTTCCAGTTCTTCCATCCTTCTTTAGACACAGAGGAAGCAGTCCTTTCTGTTGCTTTTGGGTTGCTGATGTAGGACTGGATGTGCTTTCCTTCTACTTATCCATCCTAAAAGCACTGATCAAGTGTTTACATACTGTGGTGTCATGATCCTTTCTGTGTGAGATTTCATTAATGGAGAGGAGAGTGCATGTGTTGCAGAAAAACACGATGTAAGATGATTATTGAGGCAGTCATACGGTACATACAGTCTTGTCAATATTGCACAATTGCCACTAAAAATGTTTGGTTGTCCTTTCCTTTAATATACCCCTTTCTGTTAGTGGTTTTTTTCTCATCAGGTCTGCTCATTTCTCTTTCTGTGGCAGCTTGACTAAACCATTGGTTAATATGTAACTTAGAGGTGCCTTTAAGTGCAAGACTCTCATGGGCTAGTAAAAGACGGTGTCATCCTACAGATGGACAAGTAGAAAAATTGTCAAACCCCTTGGAAAGTGGCAGAAGATCACAAGACGAACATGGAGCCTGTGGGCCAACCCACAGCTATTTGGAAGAAAGCAAAGAAACAGCAGATGAAAGAGAAGTGAAACATTTTCTCTCTCTGAAATTTTATATTGGTCTGCTTTCTCCAGACGAAGGTCCAGAGGAGTGCTTCCGGTGGCACAACTGCTTTCACCTGTAAAAAACCTCAGATGATTCAATTTGCCTTCTTCTTGTTGACCAGAGTGCACTCTTAGAATCCAGTTTAGGAAAAATGGGAAATCCTGTACGATATATTTTTTTGGCAGTTGGATATGCTGGGAGGAAAACAAGAGGGGAGAAATGCACCATTGGGCTTGCAAGTGGCATGCAAAAGAATGCTAGTTTTAGGCCAAAGCAATAGCCCATTTGGTATTTTTGTTGCTATCACTCATAGAAGACAGAGAAAAAGATGTACAGTGGTACCTTGACTTACGAATTTAAGCCATTCCGAATGCATGCTCTTAAGTTGAACTACTCTTAAGGCGGGGTACCTATCTAAAACATTGAAAAAATAAGTTAAAAATAAAAAAATGAAAATAAATATTTGTAAGTCAAGCAGACCATATCTAAAATTTGTAAGGCGGCAGTTAAAACGCCAACAGTTTTCCGCTCTTAAGTCGAGCTGCTCTTAAGTCGAGCTGCTCTTAAGTCGAGCTGCTCTTAAGTCGGGGTACCACTGTAGTAGCCATTTTCCGATATAGCAAGGAACCAACAGATTACAAATAGAAGGGAAGAGTTATGGATGAAATATTACAAGGGAATTCCTAGCGGCAACAACTGTCTGACAGATTGCCTCAGAAGGTAATGGGCAGTCATCTGTTTTGTTGTAGTTACCTGCTGTCAAGTTGCCTCTGACCGATGGCAGTCGTAGGAATGAGTGATGTCATGTGTCAGCAGAAGCAGTATGGCAATGGCACCAATTACCTCAGGGGGTGGTGAGCGCTCCAACACTGGAGGCATTCATGAGAAAACTGGGCAACCTGCCTGTCAGATCAGCTTGGGTTTGCATTCTGGCATTGAGCAGGGGGTTATTTATTTATTTATTTATTTATTTATTTATTTATTTATGCATTTCTAGACTGCCCGATTTCTCAGAAGGGACTCTGGGGGTTCACAATGAAATCCAAATACAGTGGTACCTTGTATAAAGGAATTAATTCGTTCTGAATGAAATTATGTTAAGCAAATTTTCCTTTATACAAATTTCCCATAGGAAGGCATTGAAAACAGAGTAATCCCTAATTGCAACCATTTTTATGTTATGCAGATTTGCCCCACAGACAAGTCTGTCAAGCAAATTTCCCCTATCTCCAGAATTTTTTATGTTATACAGATTTTATGTTATATAAACCATTTGTTATATGACGATCTACTGTAAATAACAAATAAGACAAAATGGAAAATAAAAAAACCCAGTGGACATATAAAAGCCAATAACATACTAAAAACCTAGCAAGAGGCAAACACAGGGTGGTGGGAGAAATAACAAACAGGGGACATCATATTCCATCACTGATCGCTGAACTCTTCCTTATAAAGCCAGGTCTTTAAAGCTTTTTTGAAAGCAGTAAGGGACCGAGTTTGGTGCATTTTGCAAGGCAGTTTGTTCCACATTGTGGGACCAGCCACTGAGGAGGCCCGATTATGGGTGACAGTTTTACGGGCCTCACAGGGGGTTGGCCACGCAAAGTGGAAGCGCCAAAGATGCTCTGGCGAGTCAGGGCAAAACTGGCCTTTGGGAGAGCTGCTCTGCCAGATACTCAGGCCCCAAGCCATGGAGGGTTTCGTAAACCAAATCAAATACTTTGAATCTGGCAAGCTAGAATTGGTGTGATGTGGTCAAAGCAACTCGCACCAACCACCAAGCTGGCCGCCGCATCCTACACCCACTGCAGTTGCCGGACAAGGGTGAAGAGAAGCCTCATGTAGAGAGTGTTACAATAATCTATCATCAAGATAACCAGTGCTTGCACGACTGTCCTCAGGGAGTCACCGTCAAGGTACGGGCAAATCTGGGTAATAAGCCTAAGGTGGTAAAAGGCAGACTTGTACATGGCAGCCACCTGGGACTCCAGGGACAATGCCGGGTCCAAGACAATGCCCAGACTCCTCACTCTTTCAATCAGCTGGAGAGCAGCCCCCCCCAAGACTGGGAAGAGGACAACCATACCCACCTCCCCCCCCGAAGAACAGAACCTTTGTCTTCTTGGGGTTGAGTTTGAGCCTGTTAAACCTGGTCCATTCCAACATGCCATCCAGGCAGCGATCAAAGGACTGGACTGCCTCCATTGCAGAGGTAGAAAAGGAGATAAAGAGCTGTGTGTCATCAGCGTACTGATGACAGCAAGCCCCATATCTCCAGATGACCTCAGCCAGCAGCCTCATATAAATGTTAAAAAGCTTGGGGGAGATTACCGACCCCGAGGCACCCCACAAGAGAGTGACCAGGGAGAGGACAATTCACCACCCAGGCTTACTCACTGGGCACGGCCCCCAAGGAAAGAGCAGAGCCAGCACAAGGGTAGAGCCCCAATCCCCACCTCAGAGAGCCTGCCGAGGAGGATACTGTGGTCGGCAGTAACAAAGGCCGCTGACAAATCGAGAAGGACCAACAAGGTAGCACAGCCCCTATCGCCCCACCCCCGGAGGTCATCATGCAATGTGACCAGAGTGGTCTCAGTCCCGCGACACAGCCAGAACCTGGATTGGAAGGGATCCAGGGCACGATCTTCCTCCAGGAACAATTGGAGACACTTGGTGGTGATCCGCTCCGCCATCTTGCCCATGAAGGGAACATTAGCAATCAGAGGATAATTACCCATATGTCTGATGCCAGGGCAGGTTTCATAAGAATGGGCTTTATCACTGTCTCCTTCAGCAAGCTAGGAAGAATCCCATCCCCTTAAGAGCACTGGCATGCTCCCTCCAGAAATCTTAATGACCCAAGATGGGCAAGGATAGGAAGGCTGCAGCAGACCAATGCCCTGGAGGCATCAGCTGGAGTAACAAGCCCAAACTCAACAAAACGAAGAGGCTGAGGGGGTGTGTGCAGCATTGGCCATGGTCGAGAAGAAATCAGTGCAACTGGAGTTCAGATTGGCACAGATGGCCTCTATTTTAGACCTAAAGAAGGCAGCAAAAGCCTCGTGACTAGGAGGAGGCCCAGGCAGACCAGGATTGGTGAGGTCTTGGACCACCCAGAACAACTCCACCAATTATCAGGGAGGCAAAAGATTGTTTAGTGTCCCTGATTACTTGCACATAGTGTCTGGTCACTGCACGAACAGCAGCCTGATTAAATCCCATCCAATCATTCCTCCATCTGCTCTCAAACCTTTTCCTGTCTTGCTTCATTGTCTGCAACTCTGCTGTAAACTACAGGGAGGAACATGCTCAGCAACAGATAAGGTGCTTGGGGGCGATCCCGTTGACAGCCCTGGTTGCAGCCACATACCACCTGTCAACCAGGTCATCAGCTAGTCCATCTGGAAAGCCCCCAAAGGCCTCCAAAAACCATCAAGGGTACAGAAGCCTGCAGGGACAGCCCAAGATGGAAGGGATAGGCTCCCCATGGGGAGGACAGCAATTGCCAGGGAAAAGGTCAGTAAATTATGATCCAACCATGACATGGGCTGATAATGCAAATTCCTGACCCTCCACATTCCTCCCTGGACATGGAGGATAATACCAGATGCTGGGTATGCCCAGCCCTGTGGGTGGGACCAGTAACATGGTGGGATAGGTTTGTAGAGGTCATGGACTCCATAAAGTCCAGAGCCATTCCAGATAGTCCAGGCCCAGCATGCACATTGAAATCACCCAACATCAACAGGTGGGGTCACCTCAACAGTGCTGCTGAGATGAACTCAGCTCTGCAAGGGACAGTGCAGGGTTGCAGGGAACACAGTTCATCATGAGCACTATCCCAGACCTATCCCGCTGTCCCGGCAATAGGTGCAGGTATTCCAACCCTGGACATGCCAACGCCATGGATTTACTGGCATAAATAGATTCCCTGTGTACAATGGTTATTCCGTCCCATCCTTCCAACCTTCCAAGATGCTGGACACAAAAACTGGGAGGGGGGGGGACAGCTGAGAAATGTAAGCTCCCCCTCTGCACCCACCCAAGTCTCGGTAAGAAAAGCAAGGTTGGCCCGGTCATCCACAATCAAGTCGTGGATGATAGGGATCCTATGGTGGACTGACCTGGCATTAACCAGCAAGCATGACAGGTCGGAGGCACATATGGAGTGGCTACCTGGTAAGTGGCAGTGAGCTGAAGGATCAGAACAGGGAACATGCACAAGCAACCTGTCCCTCGTTCTCCTTACCTGATTGATCCCTCGACCAGTAGCGTACCTCCCATGACCTGACAGCACCAGAATCTTGATGGACTTGATGGCCATGGAAGCCCTTTTCAACTCCATGATTCTATGATCTCCAAAATGGCTCATCATCCATTAGGGGTTTTAAAACAGTTAAGAATGTTTTCCTGATATTCAGCCTAAATCTGGCTTCCTGTAGCTTGAGCCCATTGTTGCAGGTTCTGCCTTCTGGGAAGACCGAGAACAGATCCTGGCTCTTCTCTGAATGACCACCTTTCAAGTATTTGAAATGTGCTATCCTATCTCCTCTCTGTCTTGTTTACCTCAAGGCTAAACTTGCCCAGTTATTCCAGTCTTTCTTAGGGTTTGGTTTCCAATCCCCTGATCACTCCAGTTGCCCTCCTCTGGACTTGTTCCAGTTTGTCTGTGAATAGCTCCCTGAAGCACCCACACTCTGAAGTGGCTTGTAGAGAGGATTCAGAGGGGCTCTGTATCTCAAAATCTGATGAAGGAAAGGGTGTAAAAATGCTGAGTCTATAAAAGGATGCATTATTGAACTGCTGGATGGTTCGGTGGTTTAGACATCTGGCTGCAGGGACAGAGGGGTGGGAGTCTGATTCTTCACTGTGCCTCCTGAGAGTAGAGCCAGTCTGTATGGCAAGCATGTCCAAACTTTGGCCCTCCTGATGTTTTGGACCGCAACTCCCAGAATTCTAAGCTTAGATTGCCAATGGCAAAGGACTGTGGGAGTTGCAGTCCAAAACATCTGGAGGGCCGAAGTTTGGACATGCCTGCTGTATGGCCTTTAGCATGCTGGACAGTCCCAGGGCACTCCCAGAAGAGTCCACCGCTTGTGAGTATTCTCTCTCTGGAAAACCATGGAAAAGGTTTCCATATGTCAGGATTGACTTGATAACACATGATTATTACATTCATAATAAATCAAATCAAAATTCAAGACCCACATATATGATGGAATGGGCCCTAAAGACATGGAGACAAGGGAGCTCCTCCTGTGAAACTCAGGAACAATCAGCCAAAATAGCTCTTTCCTCACCATGCACTGTAATCTAGTCACAAGTAGTACCGTACTTTTAGTTACAGATCTTCTACCTCATCGCCTATATGGTATAACCTGCCTCGGATCCTCAATCTCCCCCTCAATGCTGCCAGTGGCTTCTAATCTATGCCCCTGCCTGCTGTGTACAAACATGTCCTTGTCGATGCCACCTTTTCAAACGGAATGTAATGGAAACCAATAAGACCTACCACCGGCCAGCCAACCGGATTGCTGTGGAAATGTCAACCTCTATTACCATTAAGCATCCAATTAGGTGGAGGGAGTCAATACCTGATCATTAATATTGGTGAACAGCAGGGGATGGAAACATGTGGTCAATTTCTCATTTGTTAGAACTTGGCATTTTGCAATAGCCTTGATCTCCCTAGTACACTATGCACCGTATACTAATTTCAGCTGGCGTTTATTTAGTCAGAGAGGCCACTCTTGGTTTCTGCTTGTGTTGGACTGAGCGGGTCTGGGGACCCATTGTTTGGATGTTGATACAACAGGTGGGTAGACAGGTCTGTGCATGCATATAGGTGCATGTCCATACACACAACCATGTGTGTATGGACATGCACACATACAAACATCAGAGTGGCTACATGGATGGTAGAGTTGTCACTGCATTCATCACAACAGTATTTGAAATAACTGAGATGCAGAGGCATTTGGGTGAAAATGCAACCAACCCCTCAAAGGAGAACATAAAGGTGTGTCTGTGTGCGTTGTACTGTCTCAGACTAGGAATGACTGGCAGTTTGTCTTCCAGCATCTGAGACTGCAGTCACCTCCGGCCATACCTGGAGAAGTCTGGAACTTTCGGTATACAAACTGTCTGGCACTACTTGGAGTTATGTAGCAATCTTAGCATGTGACTTCCCAGTGGGGAAAATGCAAATAGAAGTTGATTTCCTTATTTATAAACACACATTCCATCTTCACCTGGCGCCTACCTTTGGACCACACACTTCGACAGTTTTATTAAATTGCATGGTTATCATCAAAAGATACGGTTTAGCAAAAAATGCCTCCCTTCCCGTTTGCATGGATATTAACAATACCTCAAGCCTGTTTTGTGCCTTATATATATTTTTTCCGTGCTGTTTCTTCAATTGTTTTGAAACATGGGGTGGGGGGAAATAAACAGACCACGTTTGCTGCAAGCATTTTTTAAAATGACAATCCAGGCGTCATATTGGGGAGCATCAAAGTGCTGAAGCCATGTAAATTATGCAAATGAGGCATTCTAGCTAAAGAACTTTCAAACCCTCCGGGTCTTTTGAAGAGTGTTAATTCGAGAAAGCAGATACAATTTTTTAACTTTTTCATGCTAATAACCGTTTTATAATGGGAAGAGAAACTCATTAGCAAAGGTGACAAATATGAAATTCTATTGAATGAACATTTAAATTCAGGACTCTTTTGAGTGCGCTCTGGGATATATTTACACAGCTGACGACTCTCTGATATTATTAAGTAATTTATTTGAGAAAAGTCTCCATTCATGAGTTTACATAAGGACAATATCAGGTTGACAGTGGCGGCTGTTGTCAGTAGAGCAAAGCTCTAATTTACACTGATTATTTCTTTAAGATTTTCATTAGGTCGTTGAATATACGTGGCATTGATTCCATTGACTTCATGAGCCTGTGGAGGGCAAGAAACCTGTGATGTGAAGTAAGTAATGCAGCCCGCAGCACTGGGGAAGCATCGGTTTTGCATATGAAAATTAGGGGGAAAATTATTATTCCCTAATTTCGACCCTTCAAAATAGAACATTTAATGCAGCTGAATAAATTATGGAAAGAAAGAGGAAAATCGCAGCACAAAACCATTGTCTTGTTTTCAAGGAGGGTTCAGTGAAAGTTTGGTGAAAGCTGCCTTTGATAATCATATTTACCTCCTCTTGTCTGCCATCCTTGTGGCCCCACCCAGCTGTTTGTTCTGATTGCTGGTTCACCAAAGAATCCATGGTTTCAGTGGAGGCATTCTGATTTCATTGGGTAAATCCCACAAATGGCTGTAGACAGTAACGGAGGGAGGCCACGAAGGAGAGAATCTGTGGAGATTCTCAATCATCCAGGTGAGTTTATCTGGAAGTTGAGTCATGGCTAATGGACCTCTTTTTTGCTCATCCAAACAGCTTCATCAGTCTGAATATAGCTAGTGTGAGGTTGTCAACATCGAGTGGGTGCAGAGGAGGGCGACCAGGATGGTTTAGGGTCTGGAGGAAATGTCTTATGAGGAACAGCTTAGGGAACTGGGAATGTTTAGCCTCTCTAAAAGAAGGCTGGGGGTGGATATGATAGCTATGTTTAAATATTTGAAAGGATGTCATATTGAAGAGGGAACAGGTTTGTTTTCCATGGTTTCAGAGACTAGGACTCAGGGCAATGGTTTCAAACTACAGGAAAAGAGATTCCATTTGTACATTAGGAAGAACTTCATGACAGTTCGAGCTGTTCGGCAGTGGAATATGCTGCCACAAAAGGTGGTGGAGTCTCCTCCTTTGGAGGTTTTTAAGCAGAGGCTGGATGGCCATTTGTTGAAAATATTGTGATGGGGTTCCTGCATGGCAGGGGGTTGGACTAGATGGCCCTTGAGGTCTCTTCCAACTCTATGATTCCATGATTCTATGATTCCATCCTATAGTCAGCTTTGACCGCTTGTCACCCTAGTGTGAAATAGGCTCATAAGATGAACAATGGCCTGAATAGGCTCAATAGTATCCATAGCCTTAAAGTGAACCATGGTCTAAGGTGCTAAAACCTATAAAGTATGGGTCATTAGCTATGGACTTGGTGAAGCTGTTTGGATGAGCAGCGAAATGTTTCAATCTCTCAAAAAAGAAGTCCAGTAGCCATGACTCAACTTCCAGATAATGGTTCAACTGCTATGATGCAGCCAAAACTGTGTCCTCACAGCTTGGGGTTCAGTCTCAGGTAGCAGGCTCATGGTTGACTCAACCTTCCATCCTTTCAAGGTTGGTACAATGAGAACCCAGCTTGCTTGAGGGGCAAGGTGTAGCCTGCATAACTAAACTGTAAACCACCCAGAGAGTGCTTTAAGAATGCAGTATATACACTTTTCTTTGCTTTCTCAGCAGAGTTGCAACAATGTCGAGGATTAGAGGCAAATATATGATAGATTCCGTTGCTGGTTTGTAGTCTATTTACAAAATATTTACAGGTTCCATTACTTTCCAGAGACTTACATCCAGCTACTCTTCTTGATCACATCCAACACATCAGGCTTACAGCAAACTGGCTAAACAGCACTGGCTAAACAGCAAGAACATATTGCAATACATATGGTATACATAACATCTCTTTCCAATCATTTCTTTACTTTTACATCACATGTTACAGTGCTTCTCTCATCCATGCTTCTGAGCTATGCTCCACTGTCCTTGGACACTAGCCTTCTTGTCAAGGCCACCTTACCAAGCTTGTTTCAGTCCACAGCTGGTCTCCATATCTCTAACTGTAAGCTGAAAAAAAAACCTCTCTCACATTATAAGAATATTCTTGACAACTGTCACCTGAAATCTTCGTGGTCCCCTCTTGCTGTCTTTTAAGAAGTCACTTAAATCTGTTTTTATTCTGACAGGCTTTCAAAACTTGCTAACTGAGGAGCCACTGTGACCACCAGCCTCTTGTGCATTTAGAATATGCTATTATAATTTAGTTTAAATTTCTTGCACTGATTCAGGTACATTATGTTTCTTTTATGTTATTATTGCTGTGACCCACCAAGAATGAGTAGTAGTAGTAGTAGTAGTAGTAGTAGTAGTAGTAGTAGTAGTAGTAGTAGTAGTAGTAGTAGTAGTAGTAGTAGTAGTAGTTCTTCTTCTTCTTCTTCTTCTTCTTCTTCTTCTTCTTCTTCTTCTTCTTCTTCTTGTGATGATGATGAGGAGGATCAATGGTCTGTGGAACTCCCTGCCAGAAGAATGATGACAGCTGGCATCCTTGACAGCTTAAAGAAAGGATTGGACAAGTTCATGGAGAACAAGGGTATCAATGGCTATCCTTATGGATGCCTAAGGACAACCTCTGGGCTGGAGAGATAGGCAGGATATCTATCAGCGCCATTTGCAGGGAACTGTAAGCAAGTGAAGACATCTGCTTGGGAATACCTTGAAGCAAATGGTGAGCCACTGTGTGACAGAGAATGGTGGACTGGATGGGCTGTGGCCTGTTCTGGCAAAGCAGTTCTTATGTTCTTATGATGATGAGGAGGAGGAGGGGGGAGGAGGAGGATGGACAGGATTTGTTCTCAATCAACCCAGAGTGCAGGACCCAAAACAATGGGTTCAATTATAGGAAGTCAGATATCAGGAAAAGATCCTTCAACCCTTGCTGTTGTTATACCTGTCATATGCCTGTCATTTGCACCATAGGTTGGAGGCCATTTATTAAATACTGACCTGCTCATACGGCAGGAGATGACTCTTCAGGTGGCAGCATCAGAAGCTGTTAATGCAGTGGTTCCCAACCTGGGGGTCGGGACCCCTTGGGGGGGGGTCAAACAAACATTTCGCAGGGGTCGCCCTGATCCAGTGAAGAAAAAGGCACAAACAGCTTGGGTCTGGAGAAGGAGGGGGAGGAAGGGGAGAAGACTGAGTTACAGCTTGATAGGTTGGAGGGGATGTCAGTCAATGGCACCAGAGGCCGCGATTGGCTGAGGGTGCCTGTAGAGGGAAGTTCTCTATGGCACCTGCAGCAGTGGCCTGCCAAAGAGGGCTTCTGGCCTCTTCCAAGTAGGGCAAATGGTCACCACAACATGAGGAACTGTGAGCCTTTGTACATGACCCCTAAACTCCGCAGCCAATGCCTGCCAGCTCCGGAGCTTACGATTGTTTCCCCACCAGCTCCAGAGTTTGCAGGAAATTAAGTGCGACCACGCCCACCTAAGCGCGTCCCAGCACACTTTTCTTGTACCTGCTCTAGGAGGGTGAAAATCCCCAGGTCCAGATTTAATCTGGTGAGTGCGGGGCTCTCCTCGCTTCTGTTTGTTTGTTTTTTGCCTCCTGCCCCTTTAAGAGAAGGGGTGGGAGGCAAAAAAAAGAAGAAGAGAAGGAATCAGGACAACGACGACGGGGCTCCGGGCAGCTTCGGAGGTGAGCCTGCATTTTTTCCTCTCTTTTTTCCTCTCTCCCCTCACGCAGACAGGAGCAAGGAAGTGTGGAGGGGTGGGGACGCAGAAAGAGCAATGAACCCCCAAGATCCCTGGTCCGAATTTAAGTGGCCAGCGGATCTTAGGGGTCGTGTGAAAAGTCCCTGTATTACAGGGTCGCGGTATTGGGAAGGTTGGGAACTACTGTGAAAAGGCATGCCACAAACAGTTACACATGCTTGCCACCCTGCAACTCACCAGGCCCATGCTCCCCTACCATTTCCCTCTCATTTTCTGCGCTTCAGGCTGAAATTTCCCTCCTGCCCTGCTTTTGTTGGTGGCAGACAAGCCTGAATCCAAAGCCTTTATGATATGCCTTGCATTGGACACAGTTTTAATGTCTTAGGCCCAATCCCCTGTTACTGGACCTATAGCAGAAGATCTGGTTTCCCCAGAGAAAAACCATGACAAGAACAGATGTTTGTATAAGCTTTCTGCATGCACGATAGGATGGTACAGAATGAGGCACTTTAAAAAAAATTAATGAGGAGCTACAAATAGCTGAGGGAAAGTTCCTTTATATACCTTGGCATTAAGTTGTCTGCAGCTTTCGCCATGTGTTCCAAGTCTGTTTTTGTCATTTAACAACATATCAGGATTTATCACCATTATTTTTCTGATTGCTGCTTGCTATTTTGTTCACTTCTTATCATAGCTCATTACCCAGATATAGGGAGAACGCTTGTTTACTGAGAGAAGTAATTGGATTAATACATTGCAAAGAGAAAGCTGAACCATAATGAATATTTTTTTTCTAACAACAACAAAAATACGAAATACAAGCAGCGTGAAAACTGACAAAGACCAAAGCAAATTAAAAACCCTAATGAATGAAAGTGCTATATATAGCCTACGAGATTCTGAGAAATTGTTATCCATTGTAGCTTCTGGAGGAGCTGTAGGAAGGAGGGAAAGATTTATGTATTTACCAGATGATGGCCAGGTAAACCATTGACTGCAGCTTTAATTTATCTTTCAGGCCTTGTAAATTTTAAATAGAGCTTGACTACCTGCAAGTTTATAGTTCAGTCCTAAACATGCTGGCCTGAATCCAAACCGAATACACAGCATGCAAATATATCAGCTCAGATATTGTCCATGGGGAAAAAAAATTATATTGTTTAACTATTTGGGAAAGAGTGGGAAGCATGAGAATGGGTGGGTGGCCCAAGCAGCGGAAGCTAGAGATGGGCATGAATAAAAGAAAATTGTTACATTATTTGTTATTTGTTTCATTACGTAATGAAACAAATAATGAAAATTGTGATGAAATTGGAACGAACCAAACAGAACCACGAAAATTAGGTTCGTTACATTTAATTTTCATTCATGGTGATGCGCAGTGAAATGAGCTATTTTTAAATGTTAAAAAACATCCTTAATATCCATAAAAACCCAGCGATAATTATTTATTCTGCCTGATAATACCTACCAGGGGGGTTGGGGTCCTTAAAACGTGCATTTATGTCTTTTCTCAGATTGCTGTATTTTTTTTTCCTTTAAGGGGAGTTAGGGGACAGCGACCCAAAATGGCTCCCAGATGCCTAATATTGATTTCTTGGGTATCAAGTAAATCCGTAAAAATGCAGTGATATTTATTTGAAATTATTACCTACCAGGGGGTTGCGGTCCTTAAAATGTTTGTTTTTGTCTTTCTCCCATTAAGGATGACACAAAATGGATTCCAGCCACAAGATGGATGCAAGCCATGTGATGGGATCATGTAAATTCTTGGACAATTTCAACCAATAGCATGCCCAGGTTACAGATTGGGTAGGTGTGGCAGCCACAGAGGACATAAAAAACTTTGGCAGCACCCGTCCTCCTTGCAGTCTGCGGTGGGAGTTAGGGTGGGATTGCTGTCTCTGCAACTCGTTACTTTAGGGCAGCCAGGCAGGTGTGTGTCTCTGTGTTCCTGCTGGCTGCAGCCTGGCTCTTAGCGGAGAGAAAGAAGAGATTTCTCTTGTAGCCTCCCTGTGTGTGTGTGCGTACCTCTCGGCGAGTACCCTCCCCTTCCCTGCCCCACAGTGCAGTCACTCTGTGGCTGCCTTACGCCCTGGGCAACGCCCACCACTGCCTTTGCAGCCTCCCTGCGTACCTAGTCTATACTGTGTCTCTGCCAGTATCATTTTTTTTTAGTGTTTTCCTTCTGGTCTGGGACATTCGGGGATGTCCGCGTGTGGAAATGCTTTAAGTCGCGCAAAAAGCGGGTAAAAACAAAAAACAAAAAACAAAAAAGAAACTTTTTTTCAAAAAATTCACAAAAAATGAAAAGAAACCAAAATGGACCCGCAACAAAAACGAAAAACAAAAATGTCATTTTTTTGATTCATGCCCATTTCTAGGGGAGGCACCTCACCTTAAATAATGAAGTCACTCTTTCAGTCCCTCCCTCCCTCCTCACACTCACACTCACACTCACACACACACACACACACACACACACACACACACACACACACACACACACACACACACACAGAGAGAGAGAGAGAGAGAGAGAGAGAGAGAGAGAGAGAGAGAGAGAGAGAGAGAGAGAGAGAGAGAGAGAGAGAGAGAGAGTCATTTTATTTGGCTTGGGGAAATCACCGCCACAAGACAGCTTACCACTTTCCAACCTCCATATTTCCACTAAAATGTCATCAACACACCTCACCTGAGACAAGGGAGAGAAGAATGAGAACAAACACACCATTGCTGCCACTTCCCACAGATAAAGACACAGAAAACACCTGTGGCACTGTTAAAGAGAAGGACCTGGCCGTGGCTGCTGTCAGGAAATGGTTCTGCTTAGCTGGACGTTTCTCCAGTGTTTGGCTGTGAGTGTCTGCAGCATGGGTAATTTTCCTAGGCATGCTTCCTTTATGACAGTGGTTCCCATCCTGGGGGTCGGGACCCCTTTGGGGGTCAAACGACCATTTCACAGGGGTTGCCATGAGCCAGTGAAGAAAAAGGCAGAAATGACTGGGGTCTAGAGGAGGGGGGAGGAAGGGGGGAGAAGAGTGCATGTCAGCTTGATAGGTTGGAGGGGATGTCAGTCAATGGCACCGGAGGCTGTGATTGGCTGAGGGTGCCTGGAGAGGGAAGTTCTCTATGGCAGTGGTCCCCAACCCCCGGGCCGAGGACCGGTGCCGGTCCATGGACCGGTCGGCACCGGGCCGCCTGGGGAGGCCGGGGAGGCTCCTCCCCTTTTCCTCCGCCGCCCTCCTCCTCCTCCTCTTCTCTCCCGCGGGCGGCCGGTGGAGGAGGAAGGCTGGAGGAGCGCAGGAGGAGCCGCCGCTGCCGCCTTTGCCTTTGCCTTCCTCCTCTGCCCGCTGGCGGTGGCGGCGGCGGCGCATCCTCCTCCTCCTCCTCCGCCCTCCTCCTCCTCACCCTCCACCACCACCAGCAGCAGCAGCAGGAAGCTGGGGGCCGGGCGCGCGGGGGCCGGCGAGGAGGAGGGGGCGCACGCGGGAGGCGCTGGCGAGCCCCCCACACGCGCGCACCACCGCCGCAGCGTGGGGGCCCTCGGTCAGAAGAGGAGGTGGGTGCCCCTCCTCCTCCTCCTCCCCTGGGGCGCGCGCCCTTTGGCCCCTCCCTGCAGCCGCGCTCCAGGGCAGAGCCCCCCCGCTGCTGCCGCCGCCGGACCGCGCCTCTGTTGGGGGGGGGGGGGGCGTCGCGGGCCGGCCCGGGTGTTTTCGCCGCCGCTGCGACCCCCCCACGGTCACCGCCGCCCCTGCGACCCCCCGCCGCAATCGCCCCAGCTGCTGCTGCTGCTCCTCCGGTGGCGGCGGCGGGAGGAGGAGGAGGAGGAGGCGCTACTGCCCTCGTTGCAGCCCCTTCGGGGCGGGGTGAGCGGCCGCCTCACCGCCTCCCCGGGAGAGCGGACAAGTTCTAAGTTTCGCGCCTGGCCGGAGCTCGAGCTCCCTGCCCAGCAGCAGGTGAGAGAGGCGGCAGCAGCGGCGGGAGGCGCTCAGGCTCCCCCTTCTCAGCCCGGAGACCCGGCGGGAGGGGGGGCAACTCTTGGTGACGGGGGAGGGCGCGCACGGTGCGGGCTGAGCTTTGCCCGCCTCCCTGAGAGGTGGCCAGGTGTGTGTGTGTGTGTGTGTGTGTGTGTGTGTGTGTGTGTGTGTGTGTGTGTGTGTGTGTTGGGGGAGGCCTGAGGAAAGGACACTGGCCTCTCCGGGGGGCGCGCGGGGATGCCACCCCCCACCGGCCTCCCTCCCCTCCCCCGTCCCGCTCGCCCGCCCGAAGGCCACAGCCGGAGGCGGGCGGCGGCGGCGGCCGAACCCGAGCGGCTGCCGTGGCCGCCGTGGCCGCCGACAGGAGGAGGAGGCAGGGGCCCGCCTGCCCAGGAGCCCCAGGCTCCCCCCCACCCCACCCGTGCGCGCGGGGCGAGCAGCACGCCCAATGCCCCCAGCCGGCGAGCGCCGCCGCCGCTGCTCCTGTGGCCCCCCGCAAGGCACACTCTCCAAGCCCCCCCGCACCCCCGCCTCCCCTCCTCCCTCCACCCATCCCCCGCCCCCCACACACCCTCCCCTTCCCCCTGCCTGACCCCCCGCACCCCCATCTCCCCCTCCCCACCCCCAGCCCCGGGCCACGGAAAATCATCGAACATTTACCGGTCCGTGGGGACAAAAAGGTTGGGGAGCACTGCTCTATGGCACCTCCAGCAGTGGCCTGCCAAAGGGGGGCTTGTGGCCTCTTCCAAGCAGAGCAAGGGGCCCCCACAACATGAGGAACTGTAGTAAGGGGTCGCGGCATTTGGAAGGTCAAGAACCACTGCTTTGTGACCTGTTCACCTTCAAAACCTGGCACTGGAGAAGTAGAAAGTAGCAAGTACAGAAAAGAGAAATTTCAATGAGGGTTAAAACCCATGCTACTTTCATTCTTTGCTGTATCTCTCCCTCTCTCACAATTTATAGTTGTAGACGGGAAGGCCTGTGATTCTGGTTTTGGAAGGGGAATGAAACCACACCAGGGTTTGGTTTGAACTTCAAAGGAATTATACAAGGTGCCAAAGCTTCCCTGAGGACAGGTTTCTTAAAATCTGAAAGGGGCCCTGTAAAGTTCTGAGTAAAACCCGGACTATATTTGCCGCCTTGGTGAATTCAGAGTCACCAGCCTTCACCGGCTCTATGAAAGGCTGTGGCTAAATATTTCACTCCATGTATCTGATGCAGTGGATTATAGTCCATGAAAACTCACAAATTACTTTTGCCTGGGAGTTAGCAATAGCAGCCAAGGGCAGCTGCAGTGTGCAATTCCCATTGGTTGAAAAACAGCCTGGACAATTGCTTTGTCTTTGAGTGAGTAGTGGTTAACTGATGGGGGGGGGAGAATTCAGCTTCTGGGATTTTTCCCTTGCATGGTGTCACTTTGTAAATGGCGATGAGCTCAAGAGGGCATCATGTAGATCATCATGATTCCTGCCATTGGTGTTATCAACATTCAGGCTGCTCTTTATGTAATGCTTGGCATTCCTTTTCCCACTGGCAATACGGGCATGATGTTGTGCAGCAATATTGGGACATTTCCTGACTTAATGAACCCTGGGTAAAGAAGTAAGCAGTAGAGATGGGCACGAAACAGAAAAATGATGTTTTGTTTTTTCGTTTGTCATTGAGAGGACTGTTTTGGTTTGTTTCCGTTTGTCGTGAAATTTTTGAAACATTTCGTTACCATTTTTTGTTTTTTCGTTTGTCGTTTCTATCCGCTTTTTGCGCGGTTTTTAAAGCATTTCCGTGTACAGGCATCCCCCAATGTCCCAGACCAGAGGGAAAACACACAAAAAAAGGATGCTGGCAGAGACACAGTACAGACTAGGTATTCAAAGGCAGCGGCGGGCATTGCCCAGGGTGCAAGGCAGCCGCAGAGTGACTGCACTGCGGGGCAAGGGAGGGTACTCATCGAGAGGTACACAGCAGGCACGCACACAGGGAGGCTGCAGGACTGAAGCTAGAGTCGCAGCAGAGACAGCAATCCCACCCTAACTCCCACCAGAGACTGCAAGGAGGACAGGGGCTGCCAGAGCTTTTTATGCCCTCTGTGGCTGCCAGACCTGCCCACCCAGTCTGCAACCTGGGCATGCTATTGGTTGAACATGATCCCATCACATGGCTTGCCTCCATTTTGTAGCTGGTGGCGACATCCATTTTAAAGGGAAAAGAAAAATACATCACGATGGGAGAAGACTAAAACAAACGTTTTAAGGACCCCAACCCTCCTGGTAGGTATTATTGAACAATATAAATAATTATCGCTGCATTTTTATGGATATCTAGGGTGTTTTTTAACATTTAAAACAGCTAATTGCATTGTGCGTCGCCATTAACGGAAACAAAACGTAACGACCTCAATTTTCGTGGTTCTGTTCGTTTCGTTGCATTTTCATCACAATTTTAGTTTGTCGTTTCATTACTTAACGGAAATGACAAATGGTAACGGAAACGAAAAAATGTTCGTTCCGTGCCCATCTCTATTAAGCAGAGATGTAGCCAGGATCTGGAGCGCTTGGGGTCAAAGTTCATTTTTGTGCCATTCCTGTCGCCCCGCCAGATTGCACCCACCCAGCAAAGGGGGCCGAACCCTGCAGACATGAAGTGGGTGCGCTTGTGTGCGTGCAGACAGGCATGTGTGTGTGTGCGCGGTAGCCTTACACCTCTCTCCCCAAGGCAAGGAGGAGGAGGAGGAGGAGGAGGGTGCTACAGGCACCCTGCTCCTGCCTACCTGTCTGCTTCACCGCTCGCCTGGTGCATGGCGCTGGAGGCGGTGGAAGGGGTGTCGTTGCCAAGCTTTAGGGGAAAGGAGGACTGCTGGGTGGTGGGAGGGTGCACAGCTAGCGTCTCCTGCTCCCCCTCCAGGCATCCCCAGATTGCTGCGCCTGGGGCAGATGTACCCTTCTGTCCCCACCCCCACCCCGATACACCCCTGGAATTAAGATAGCCCCCATTAATAAAACAGGGCTTTCAGATGCTTACACAGACTTGCTCTTTGCTTTCTTTCAAAGGCTGAGTAAACCACCCTGATCAAGTGTCCATCATGCCATGGCCAGTATACTCATCCAAAGGAGAATCTGCACATGACCAGTGACCATCTGAGTATCCTCAAAGTCTCTTTGAGGCATACGTCTTCATATCCATGCGATTTCTATTGAACCAAACCATTTTCCATTTCATTTTCCAAAGGAGGTGGCTTGCCTGGAGCTGTTAATTAGCTGCATATAATTAGGTAAGCAAAGTAGAAAGACCTCTCTCACGATAACCCTAGTTGCTTAACCTCTAATTGTCCCCCTGATTAACATTATGAAATTTCAGCCCATTTCTGCCAAAATGTGGGCTATTAATTGAAACAGCACAGATGTGAACTGCACCAGCTTCAACTGAAGGAGGCTTCAGGGCGCCATGCTTCTGCAGTACAATTGCACAACAAATGGTATTTCTTAGTAACAGAAATATGCTTTGTATTTCTGTGGCTAGATGCTGCACTTTAGATGTGCGAAGGGACTTTATCTGGACACATTGGAGAGTTAGTGTGACTCAGAGTAAATGACACAAAGGAGACAAGTTCAGTTCTGGGCATAGGAGTTGAAGTGGACCTAAAAGAACAGAGTCCAACCCCCTGCCCAATGCACAAATCCAAATAAAAGTATACCCAACTAGAGATGGGCACAAAATGAAATTTTTATTCGTGTCATTATTCGGTAATGGGTGGAAAACATATGGGGGGGTCTAATGAAATGAATAACACCTCCCCCCCCAAAAAAAGATGAAACAAAACAAAACAGAAATTTTTGTTCCGTTCTTTTTCGTTTTTCGTTTTTCCCATAGGAATGCATTGAAGCAATACATTCCTATGAGGAAAAGCCTGCGGTTTGCGGGGGATTTGTAAATATTTTTTTGCCCCCCCCAAGTGCTGATCAGCTGTAACATGGGATTGGGGAGGCAAAAATGTTTTTAAATTCCTCCTTTCCCCCCAACCAATGGGGGTGGAGGGATTTATAATCATTTTTTCTTTTTCTTGCTCTCCCAAGCACCAACCAGCTGTAGCACAGGCGGAAAAAATGTTCTAAAATCCTGCCTTTTCCCGTGCCCGATCAAGTTGCACAAGCATCACACACACACACACACACACACACACACACACACACACACACACACACACACACACACACACAGAGGACACTAAAACAAAATGAAACAAAATGAAAAATGAAACAATTTTTTAAAAATTTGTTTCAAACAAAACAAAACAAAACTGAACTAAACAAAAAACAAAATGAAATGCTATTTTAGCGTTTCATGCCCATTTCTATACCCAACAAATGGCTGTTCAATTTTCTGTTGAATGCCTTCAGTGCTGGAGCTCTCACCACCTCTTGGGGGTTCATGGGTTCCATTGCTGTACTGCTCCAACAATTAGCAAGTTCTATCCCGATAGTCAACCTTTATTTATTTATTTATTTTAATTTAGAGTATTTTTACCCCACTTCTATCCTCGGAAAAAGGATCCAAGGTGGCTTACAGAATGAGGGATATTATACCTTCTAGTACAATTAAGACATGTAGTATTGGGAATAGGAATTGAGGGACATCTTACAGCATTAATAGACAATGTTACATTAAAGCTACAAGGGAACACGAGCAGTTAAAAGGGAGTAAAGTTCCATGTAAAGTTAGGAGTAATGGAGACTAAGATTGAAAACATAGTGTTAATGTAAACCCATAAGGTTAAGAAGTTATAAACACAAAGTCTATGTGATCCTGTAGATTCATATAAAAGACACATAATAGGCAGACCATTTATCCATTTCTCTGCGTATGTCATCTACCAATGCAACCAGTGCCATCTCAGTCCCATAGCCAGGGCTGAAGCCAGACTGAAATGGATCCAGGTAGTTCATCTCATCCAGAAACCTCTGGAGCTGTGAGGCCAGTACCTGCTCTAGAACTTTCCCTAAAAACGGGATACCTTGAGCACATTCCTGTACCTTGGGCACATTAACGTGTTTCCTGTATTCTGGGATAATCAAGAACAGATCCTGTCAGCCCTCTACCTTTTCATAGAATCATAGAATCATAGAGTTGGAAGAGACCTCAAGGGCCATCTAGTCCAGCCCCCTGCCATGCAGGAATCCCAATCACAATATTTTCAACAGATGGCCATCCAGCCTCTGCTTAAAAACCTCCAAAGGAGGAGACTCCACCACCCTTTGTGGCAGCATATTCCACTGCCAAAGAGCTCGAACTGTCATGAAGTTCTTCCTAATGTTCAAATGGAATTTCTTTTCCTGTAGTTTGAAACCATTGCCCCGAGTCCTAGTCTCTGAAGCCATGGAAAACAAACCTGTTCCCTCTTCAATAGGACATCCTTTCACATATTTAAACATAGCTATCATATCCCCCCTCAGCCTTCTTTTAGAGAGGCTAAACATTCCCGGTTCCCTACGCGTTTCTCATAAGACATTTCCTCCAGATCCTCAACCATCCGGGTCGCTCTCCTCTGCACCTGCTCGAGGTTGTCAACATCCTTTTTAAACTGAGACGCACAGAACTGGACACAGTACTCCAGGTGGGGTCTGACCAGAGCAGAATAGAGTGGTACTATCTCTTCCCTTGATCTGGACACTATGGTTCTGTTGATATATACTTTCCTTCATTCAATATCTTCCTTTGTTTAATGAATTATGGCTTTCCATCCTCCTAGCACTGAGGCCAGTTTTAAACAGTTGTATTTCCCTCACAACTCCATTGCACAGGGTTGGCTGGGTTTTGCAGAAAGGACCAGATGGGAGTGTGGGTTGTCGGTTTATTAAGCAGAACAAAAATATAATGACCAGGATGATGGATCAGATTTTGCAACCGTGTCTGGAGTTTAGCATGCCAAACTTGGGTTGCAATATCATAGAGAATATTTGGCTACTAAAAAAAAAGAGAAGACGATCCATATTGTCACATTGACACTACCAAAATGGCTTCACATTTTGCTTTCCACTGTGGCTGAAAATGGCAAACCTTTTTTTAAAAACGTGATTGTAGATTCCAGCAATCCTGGGAAACAATTTTAAACTTTTCATGCGCAGAAGAACTGATTGTATGTTGACACCATAAAGGGCATTGCTTTTAAAGATTACTCACACGGTTAATCTCTGATAAATTTCGGATATTGGGTGGATTTTACCCAACCTTTTGTTCAAGCAGAAAGTTCAAGCCTCCCCCTATCAAAAAAAGTCTCTCTCTCTGTGTTGTTAAAAAATTCTAATGCTAAACCTCCTACACTGCCTCATCCTCACTACAAATTGAAATGTCAGAAATAATCAGAGCTATGGTTCTGTTGACATCTTTTCTTCATTCAAATCTTCCTTTGTTTAATGAATTACAATTTTCACAAGGATATCACTGAGGCCAGTTTTAATATCCAGGGGTATTTGACTTCTCTGTGCTGCCATTGTGTTGTGTTGGCTGGGTTTTGCAGAAAGGACCAGACAGTGGGTTGTCTTATAATGTTTGTGACTAAAGAACAAAGCCCCACTGACCAGGATGATGTGATCAGAATTTTTGCAGTTGTGTCTGGAGTTTAGTTCCAAACTTGTACTAGTTCTATCATTTGGTAGAATATTTGGCTAGGCCTCATTTGTCACATTGTACTGTGTCCAGTTCTGATACCACACTTAAGAAGGAAAATGACAAACCTTTTTTAAAGGCACATGTTCAAAGTTCCAGCAATTGGGAAACAATTTTAAACTTTTCATGCGCAGAAGAACTGATTGTATGGGCTGACAAAAGATAAAGTCATTGAGTCTCAAAGATTACTCATACGGTTAATCTTATTGATTGATCAATTGGGGGGACCCCAACCGGTTAAATTCAAGCAGGAAAGTTCAAGCCTCCCCTATCAAAACATTTTATAAGGTTCCTCTATTCTTTGTCTTCCCCTAACTGAAATTACATCATACACACACCAAATTGAAACATCAAAAATAATTGACACTTTTTAGTCATTTATTTACATCTGTTCTGACACTTGCCTAAAAGTTCTAACTACAATTGATCACAAGGATATCAGGCAGGGAGGGTAGGATCATCCTTATGTCCTTGGACATTTGTGCTGTCACAAACACCAGACGCTGAGATAAGGCCTCCCTATGACAGTGGGTTCTCTTATACTGTTTGTGACTGATCCTCAAAGCTAAGAACTTAATTGGATCCTTGAATTCATAATTGCTTTTGCTGACAGGAAGTTCCTTTTGGAAAGGTGACCAAAGATTCTAAGTTTACAAGAATACAAATGTAGATACATGAATGTGATACATATATGTATATATGTATAGTTCGTGGAGTCTAATGAATATAACTACTGTGTCACTAGTGTGGCTATATATATCATTTATTGCTTAAAATACATTGTCCAGAATTCTGGTTAGTAAACACTTTAATATTTATAAATATATAATTAGTCAAATGTCCTCCCTTACAAAAGGAGGGCAAGTAGGATGATTAGAAGAATGGAAACCAAGCCCTGTGAGGAAAGACTGAAACAACAGTGCAGGCTTAGCCTTGAGAAAGGAAGTCTGAGGGGAAATATAAGATGTTCTTAGTGCCCGTGAGTTATTTATTTTAGAGTATTTTTACCCCGCCTTTCTCATTGGAAAAGGAGCCAAGGTGGCTTACAGTAACTAGGGACAATACAGTACACAGTTCAGAACAATTAAAACATATTCAAGTTTGAGAACAGGGAACTGAGCGATATCTTAAAGCATTAAAAGATAACATTAAAGCTACAAGAGAAACATGAGCAGTTAAAGAGAGAGTAAAAATTACATGTAATCATGCATGGTGGACCATCCAAAAAGGAGATACAGTATGACCCCCATATCCACTGATTCATTATCCACTGATTCAGTTATTCACGGTTGATAGAGGAAAAAATTAAATAATCCAGCAGCCACAAAACAAGCTATTGTCACAAACAGCAGTTGTAAAGCAAGCTATTGTCACAAATAGCATCTGTAAAGCAAGCTACTGTCAAAAACAGCAGCCATAAAGCAAGCTACTCAGGAAACAGCAGTTTGGGGGTGGGTGGGCAGGTGTTCTCTCTTATGCACAGTTTTCCTTATCCACGGGAAGGCCTGGAACCAATCCCCAGCAGATACTGGGGTCCTACTGTATAAACACAAAGTTATAAGTGTTTATAAACAGAAAGTCAATGTAATCATGGTAGATTCATATGAAGACACATAATAGGTAGTCCATCATACAGGGAGAGCTTGCCTAAAGAGAACAGTCTTTGCCTGTTTCCGGAAAGGACAACAGAGATGGGGTTATCAAGATCAGCCCCTGTCAGGGCGGCACCATGTGGAAACAAACTCCCCACCTTCACCTCCATAGCCAGATATGGCCTTGAGAAAAATAAAATACTCACACTTTTGAATTCTATGGTTTTACTTTTCAGGGCATGATAAAAAATAATAATCTGGTCCTATTCAGGTCTGAAACAACACATGCCACATGATACCATGTCATGATTTAGTTTACCAAAATAAAGCCAAAAATGGAGACACTAAGTACACCTTATGAGTCCGTAGCTTGTGGAACCAACTTTAGCAGCAATAATGTGAAGTAATCATTTGCTCTGCAACTTTTATCAGTTTCTCACATCATTGTGGAGGAAATTTGCCCCCTTTTCTTTACAGCATTGTTTCTGTTCATTGAGGTTTATGGGCATTTGTTGATGCACAACTTTCTTAAGGCCCATATAAAGCATTTCAATTGGGTTGAGGGCTGGACCTTGACTGGGCTATTGCCACACTTTGACTCCTCCCCCCCCCAGCCATTCTGTTTTATATTTGCTGACATGCATTGGACTATTCTCCTGTTGCATGCCCAATTTCAGCCAAGTCTTAGCTGTTGGACAGATGGCTTCACATTTCACTCTAGAGTAGCTTACAGATTTGCAAGAGGTAGCTATGTTAGTCTGTGCAAGAACTCCAGACAAAAATCAAATCAAAACAAAATAAAACACAAAAACAGGTGGCACCTTAAGGACTAACTATTATATTTTAATGCAAGCTTTTGCAAACTAAGGCTCCAAAACTGTTGACTGCAAAGTCATCAGCTTGGCGGTTCAAATCCTGGGTGCCACACAGCGGAGCGAGCTCCCCCTGATAACTCCAGCTCCTGCCAACCTAGCAGTTCAAAAGCATGTTAATGCAGGTAGATAAATAGGTACTGCCGTAAAAAAGTGGGAAGGTAAAACAGTGTTTCCTTGTAGCCATGCCGGCCACGTGGCCATGGACTTGCACAACACCAGCTCTTCGGCTTCAATACGAAGATGAGCACCCCCTAGAGTTTTATTTATTTATTCATTTATTATATTTATACCCCGCCCATCTTTCCGAAGGAACTCTGGGCGGCTTACAACAATTGACAGAGCAACAATACACAATAAAAATTAAAACAGCACAATAAAACAATGAGCATAACTATTCTAATAGTTAAAACAACTTGGCGCCCTAGTTATGCGTGCAGACCCAACAATGAGCTACTCGGTGGGTGCGAAGTAGGGATGGCGGGGGGGGGACCTACAGAAAGTCACCAAAGGCCTCCTGAAAAAGCAGAGTTTTTAACGCTTTTCAGAAGGCCAGCAGGGACTCTGCAGAGCGCACTTCGCTTGGGAGGGTGTTCCAGAGAGAAGGGGCTGCCACTGAGAAGGCCCGGTTACGTGTGGATGTCTTCCTGGCCTCTCGAGGGGTGGCAACCCGAAGCGAGTGCGCTCATGACTGCCGGACTGGACGGGCCGAGGTTGATCGCTGTACGATCCGCTCTGACAGGTAGTCCGGGCCCAAGCCATGGAGGGTTTTATAAACTAAAACCAAGACCTTGAATCTGATCCGGGAAGCAACGGGCAACCAATGCAGGCAAGCCAGAACTGGGGTGATGTGGTCATAATGATGCACACCCACCACCAGCCTGGCTGCCACATTCTGTACCCATTGCAAACGCCAGAGGAGAGTCAAGAGCAACCCCATGTAGAGGGTGTTGCAGTAGTCCAACCTCGAGATCACCAGCGCTTGAACCACTGTTCTCAGAGAGTCGCCATCGAGATATGGGCGGATCTGAGCAATTTGACGGAGATGGTAAAATGCAATGGACAAAAATGGACACAACTAGCTCACATGTGTGGGGGACATTCACCTTTACCTTTTTTTACCACTTCTTCAGACATATAATAGCAGAAACTTAGTTTATAGTGGAGTTTGTGCTCGATTTAATAACTGCAAAGTGCCCAGGTCCTGTGGGGGCAAAACATGCCCATATCATCACTCCTCTGTCTCTGTGCTTGTTGGCATTGATATGAGATGTTTGTGCTGATGTGCTGTCTTTGGTGTTCATCAAACACAGTGCTGTGGATTGTAGCCAAACAGCTCTACCTTGGTCTTATCTGTCCAGAGGACATTGCTTCAGAAGTCTCCTGGTTTGCAGCTTTGCAAACCTCAACCGTGTGCTGCCATGCTCTTTTTAGAGAGAAGAGGCTTTCTCCTGGCAACCCTTCCAAACATGCCACACTAGTTCAGTGAACTTTGGAACTTTGCCAGTTGACATCCATTTGGCTCCCTTTGTGGCAATGTTTAAGAATTCTCCGAAGTCCCATCTCTACCGTGAGGTTTTTGGCAGTACTGCACATTGCTCGCCACCTACCCGACTCCCTATTATGATTTGTTTGTTCTTCTATGTGTTCCTTATATGTTTGCTTATTATATGCAAAATGTTATTTTTATTTTATTGTTTTAAATTTACTTTTAAACTGCCTGGAGTTATTCTTTGAATTAAACTTGGTGGTACATAACAGGCCTGCACAATGTATCGACTGTGGGCGACTCGTAGCCTGTGGGGTGCTAAGAAGTCACTCTCCAGGTCCCCACCTGCCTCCCGACCTGGGGGTGCTCCTCCTCCTCTACTGCCAGCACCACAGAGCTTGGTGGGCCATGGGGGGGCAAGCAGGCATGCTGCTGCCAGTGCCACAGAGCTTGTTGGGGCGAGTGGGCGCTCCTCCTCTACCGCTGCTGCTGCTGCTGCTGCAGAGCTTGCTGGGTGGGTGGATGGGGCAAGCGGATGTGCTGTCACTGCGGAGCTTGGTGGGGGAAAGGGCAGGCCATCCTCCTTCTCTGCTGGCGCTCACGCCACGGAACTTGGTGGGTGGGTGGGGCGCGAGTCGGTGCTCTTCCTCCTCTGCTGCCAGCAGCAGTGCCACGGAGCTTGAGTGAAGGGGCGGGCGAAGCAGTTGCGAGTACTGTGTGTGTGTGCATGCTTGCACACATGCTTGGTAAAGGAGCCCGCAGGCTGTTCAAAGTTGGATAGCCCTGGTATATAAATAAAAAAATTGAATAAATATCAATAACAATAAATAAAATTTAACATTTATCATGTGAACTGAGGCCTGTTGAGTCTGAGATGTGACGCAGGCTGTTCAAAGTTGGATAGCCCTGGTATATAAATCCAAATAAATAAATAAATAAAAATAAAAATAAATAAACTTTAACAGATGTGCTGTGGGTGCTTGGCAGTTTCTCTGAGCATTGCGTAGCCTCACCTTGGGATGGATTTGCTTGAATGTCCATTCCTGGGAAGATTGGCAACTGTCTTGAATGGCTTCTACTTGTGAATAATCTCCTTCCCTGCAGAATGATTGGCTTGAACTGGTTTGGAAATGGACTTAGAACCCCTCCCAGACTGATGGGCAGTGACAGTTACTTCTCTACTATCATTGCTGATGTGTTTCCTCCTTGGCATGTGTTAAAACACACCTGAATGCTCCAGACCAGCAAACTACTAAAACATTGGCTTTTATAGAGGTGGTCACATTTGCTGATGATCAAAGATATTTGGTAAGTAGCCCCTGGCTGCTACTTAGCCTCTTAATTCCTATGGAAGCAATAAGGGTGTACTTAGTTTTTCAAGCATGGTTTCTCCCTTTTGGCTTTATTTTTCTAAAATAAATTATGACGTAGTGCAATATGCCATGTGTTAGAATCATAGAGTTGGAAGAGACCTTGAGGGCCATCTAGTCCAACCCCCTGCCATGCAGGAACCCCCCCCCATAAAGGTATTTCCGACAGATGGCCATCCAGCCTCTGCTTAAAAACCTCCAAAGGAGGAGACTCCACCACCCTCCGTGGCAGCATATTCCTCTGCTGAACAGCTCTAACTGTCATGAAGTTCTTCCTCATGTTTAAATTGGATCTGTTTATCTGTGTTTGCATTTGCAGACCTAATTTAATTTACCTAATTTTCAGACCTGATTTTTTTTAGGCAAAACCATAGAATTAAAAGAAGATGCCATTTCTTTTTCATGTGACGTGACTGTGCTGAAAGCACTGAGCTATCTAGCATTGCTAGCTCATAATGCTTCCCCCCACCTAAAGCAAGCACTCTGACATCTGCAGAAAGTTCTTTGCCAGCTCACAAAGTCAGCTAAGCCTCTGCGTGTGCACTGCCTAGAGTCCCCTTACTGGGAGAAAGGTGAAAGAAAGAAATGAGAGAAATAAATTTTTAGTATGCATATGGGGGTTTCTGTAATAAGTAATGAGTAAAACATCCGTTTCCTGGAAACGGATTTGCCCCAGTTGGCTTTAGAGCTCAGTCATCAGGGGGATGTCAAACTGGGGTTTTTGGGGTGTGTGTGATGGTGGTGGAATCACAATGGTAAATTATTTCTTCTTACTATTTTATTTATAGGAAATTACACCATGATGTTTTTCAACACTTATTTATTTCAATATGGTTGCACTAAAGTAGACCAAAGGAATTTGTTTGGAAATTTTCATAGAGGAAAGGGAGGATCTATGACATCTCCAAGGCTGTTGGCATAACAGGTGATTGACAAAACATCTGTGCCAGTCCTCCCACAGAGTGGGCAGTTGCCTCTGGATATCATGGACCAATCCATGCTTTCTCATTCTATGTTTAGTGCATTGCTTTTAACCCACTAAAAATGCCATTTTACACAAATATGGTGGTAGCGGGTCACAGGTTACTTGACTAACATAAATGGGGCTCATGACTTGACCAAGGTTGGAAACACTGTGTTAGAGGGTGTGTTTATTTCTGAGTCAGTGCACGAATGCAAATGACTGTTGAAATGGTATATTTTATATTATATTTTTTTTATTATTTTACCCCATCCTCCTTGTAAAAGGACCCAAAGTGGCTTACAATAATGAGGTATCCCTCATATACAGCCCAGTACATTTAAGACATATTCAAGTTAAGAACAGGGAATTAGCAGAGGCATCTTGGAACATTAAAAGGAACATTAAAGCTACAAAGAACAGAAAAAAGAAAAAAATCCATTATGAGGGGTGGAAAGTAACACATGGAAAACACTGGTTTTCTTATGATATCAGTCAATGAAATCATGCATGGTGTGTGTGTGTGTGTGTGTGTGTGTGTGTGTGTGTGTGTGTGTGTGTGTGTGTGTGTGTGTGTGTGTGTGTTGCATCATTACAGTCATGACCAACTCTTCGTGACCCCATGTCCATGGAGTTTTCTTGGCAGGAATACTGGAGTGGTTTGCAAGTTCCTACTCCAAGCACCTACAGCACCTGGTATTCCCTGGTAGTCGCACATCCAAGTTACTAAACAGGGCCGACCATGCTTAGCTTCCGAAATCAGGAAAGATCAGATGTGCTTAGGGCATGGTAATTAATATAAAATAGAGATGGGCACGACCAGGAAAAATTATGTTTCAAGTTGTCGTGTGTCGGAGCCGGCGCGTTTTGGCTCGTTTCCATTTTTCGTGAAATTTTCCAAAAATTTGTCATTTTGTTTGTCGGTTTTTCATCTGTCATTAGTACTGGTTTTGGGGGCTCCTGGAGGCACCTCTCTGGGGTGGGTGCCTCCCCTGGCCTGCCATGAAGGGAAAGTGGGCTCCTGGAGGCACCTCTCTGGGGTGGGTGCCTCCTATGGCCCGCTACAAGATAGCATGCATAGCCAATTGGATATGCATACCATTAAGTTGCAGCAGTAGCAGGCAGAGGCACCTCTCTTTCGGGTGCCTCTGTGACTCACTGCCTGCCTGCATACGGTGCACTTGGGCTGGGGAACAAAGTGAGAGAGGACCCCTACGGGCACCCTGTGACTCACTAAGAAGGGAAGTGTACTTGCTGTAGTGCAATGCGAGTACACATCTGGCTTACTGGTTAGGGGTTAGCACAAGGGCTAGGCTTAGGGTTACGGGTAAGGTTAGGGGGAGTTACTGGTGTGCACCTTTGGGTAAGGCCGCACCTGGAGTATTGTGTACAATTCTGGTCACCGCATCTCAAGAAAGACATAGTGGAACTGGAAAAGGTGCAGAAGAGAGCGACTAAAATGATTACTGGGCTGGGGCACCTCCCTTATGAAGAAAGGCTAAAACAATTGGGCCTCTTCAGTCTGGAAAAAAGGCGCTTGAGGGGGGATATGATTGAGACATACAAAATAATGCAGGGTATGAGTAAAGTGGATAGAGGGAAGCTCTTCTCCCTCTCTCAAAATACCAGAACTAGGGGACATACACTCAAATTGAGTGCTGGGAGAGTAAGAAGTGACAAAAGAAAATATTTTTTCACCCAGCGCGTTGTAAGTCTATGGAACTCCCTGCCACAGGATGTGGTGATGGCATCTGGCCTGGATGCCTTCAAAAGGGGATTGGACAGATTCCTAGAGGAAAAGTCCATCACGGGTTACAAACCATGATGGAGATGTGTAATCTCTAGGCTTTAAACCAGGGTACTTCAAGGGCCAGATGCAGGGGAGTGGTAACAGGAGACAGATATCTAGTCTCATGCGCTCCCAAACGCATCTGGTGGGGCCGCTGTGAGATACAGGAAGCTGGACTAGATGGGCCTTTGGCCTGATCCAGCATGGCTTTTCTTATGTTCTTATGTTCTTATGCCTCTCTGACCCACTAAGAAGGACAGTGTACTGGCGTATGGGTTAGGGTTAGGGTTAGGGTTCAGGTTCGGGCTAGGGTTAGTGGCTTTTTATGCCCGACTGGCACATCCCAGAAGTCTCGGTCAAAACCTGGCCAAGTGGCCATGCAATTGGTGGAATGGCTCCAAAAATTTGCATGGTCCACTCCCATGGCCAGCCCATCATTGCGCAGGTGTAAAAAAATAAAAATAAAAATAAAATAAAATAAAATCAATGGAGACGTTTTGTTGCAAGAAAAACCCACTGCTGCTACTGTAAAAATTCAGGCAGTTTTAAAATAGTTATTTTCGCATATTTCTGTGGTGCTTTGGTGTGTTTTTGGACCACACAATTTCAAAATAAATATTGCGGTCGCCCCATTTTGGATCCCCCGCCCGCACCGCATGGCATGGCGAGTTGGCGAGACGAGGATGCCCCCCACCAGAGCAGCCCAGGACAGGAGAGGGGGGGAGGCCGCCCCCCCCAGAAACCACCCCTCTGGTAGGTGCCATCACTCAGGCAGGCATATTTTCGCCTGCTTTTTTGGCCGGGAATCGGGTTTTTTATTTTTAAAACTTTATTTCTGTGCCGCGCCGCTTGGCAAGTTGGCGTGGCGACTCGACGAGGATGCGCACTTTGCGCAGCCCAGGAGAGGAGGGGGGAGGCCGGGGGACCCCCCCAGAAACCACCCCTCTGGTAGGTGCCCTCACTGAGGCAGCCATATTTTCGCCTGCTTTTTTGGCCGGGAATCGGTTTTTTTTTTTAATTTTAAAAACTTTTTTCCTGTGCCGCTTGGCATCGCGCGATCGCTGCGATGCCAGGAACAACAACGACAAATCAGACCCAATTTTTCTTTAGTCGGTTCGAGTTCAAGTTCTGGCAGAATAATTGTCGTTCTTCGTTCCGTTACGTAACGGAAATGAGAAAGAATCGGAAACGAGAATTTCGCCAAGTCGTGCCCATGTCTAATATAAAAGTTACATAGTAGGTAGTCCCTCATTCAGGGAAAGCTTGCCTGAAGCGGAAGGTATTTGCTTGCTTCCAGAAAGACAGCAGAAATGGGGCAGTCCTGGCCTCCAATGGGAGGGAGTTCCAAAGTCTGGGAGCAGCAACAGAGAAGGCCCTTTCTTGTGTTCTCCTGAGATGCTCCTGTGAAGGTGGTGGAATGGAGAGAAAGGCCTCTCCTGATGACTTCAGCACCCGAGTCGGTTCATACTGTGAGATTTGATCTTTGAGGTAGCTAGGACCCAGGTCGTACAGTGCTTTTTAGGTTAAGGTCAGCACTTTGAAATGTGCCTGATAGCTGATTGGTAGCCAGTGGAGGTGCTTTAATACGGGTGCAATGTGATCTCTGTCACCCATCCCAGTTAGCAAACTGGCCGCTGCAGTTTGGACCCGTTAAAGTTTCCTGAGACTTTCCATCAGTAGACTCACATAGAGTGCATGATAGATTATCTGGTTCAGTGGTAGACGTGGCTGTGGAAGGATGCAGTCCCTCACAATTGTGGGAGCAGGTGTTTTCTTGCCAATTTAAGCCTGGAGTGCAGTTCCCCAAATTCCAATGGTTGCATTGACAGGCAGGCAGGTTATCCAATATTGAACTTTTCTACACCACTGTAGGGCCATTGTTGTTCCAGATTTTCCTCTCTTCATTCGAACACAGCCCTGCCATTATGCACACATTAACCTTCTTTTGGAGTCTGAAATGCCTTGAGTGCCAGTGGAACTGCCCCGCTTGGACGAAATGCGTGGCCCAAACTGAGAAGCGTCCCTGATCTTGGGTTTGTTACACACTCCAAATTGCTATGAAATTGCTCACGTATGGATCTACCTCCAGGGTGTTGACCTTCATAGCTATTATAGGCCATTATAAAAATTTGGCGTTTTCTTTTCAGCTTCAGTCTCTCCGCTGCCTTTTGTTGTATTTCGATGCCAGCTCTCCAGTGACCAAAGTAATGCTCCCTAATCCTCGAAAAATTTCACCCAAAACTGCCATAAACCCCTCACCATCTAGAGGTTTTGGGCTCTTTGTGTGTAAGGTGATTAACACTTAACGTGGCTTCATAAGTGGCACCATACTGCCTTCATTTGCTGGTATTGTTATTTGGCCGTTAATATTCCATTTATTGAGCTTTTGAAGTCAGGTTGTACAACTGCACAATGTATCCACAAGCGTCCTTCCCCTCCTCACAATTGCCTTCCTTTTTGATATTCTAACGGGAGGGGGAAAATCCTTCAGCTGCATGACCTATGGAGTAGAACTGGGCTGGAATCTAATATCAGCGGGCAGTGAGCAAAAAGGAGACAAGATTAGCTTAACGTTTATCTCCATTGTTGTCAGGGCCCGTGTTCAATATATGTCAGTACTGTACTTTTCATTCAAATAGATGGGATCAAGGCTATGGAAGCTAATCCTTTTTTGCCTCAACCTTAGGCATGAAGACAAGGAAATGCATTTATTTTATTTATTTAAAGAGAATGAGGTTTGTTTTCCCAATGGGAAAAATAATGAGGTTCCACCCAGCCTTCATTGGGTCTCTCTCTCTCTCTCTCTCTCTCTCTCTAAAGGTAAAGGTAGTTTTCCCACACACATGCGTGCTTGTCACATCAGACTCTAGCCAAATTGCCATTGTTGTGCATGTCCGTGGCCACGTGTCCGGCATGGCTGCAAGGCACCTCTTTGTCTACCCGACAGGTTGGCGTCATGTGTGTGCAGCCTATGGGGCTGCTTGCAGGGGCAGTAGGTTAGATAAGGCCTTGCCACATGGTGAGAGGCCTCTTTTTCAATCTAGCTGCCTTCCCTCCCCACCCCCAATAAGAGAATGGGATTAGCTGGTTGCGTACAGGCTGAATGGGAATTTTTGGCTTCCACTCAGATTGGAACAGTGTGGCAGTGTGTTTTCACCCATCTCATTCTCTTTAAGGTGAAGTGGAAGTTTATAACCGGTCATAACTGGTGGGTAGTACAAGCAGTAAATTTAAATCAGGTGAAAGTTATTGAATAATATACCCTTATTGAGCTGGTAGTCCTCAATATGAATTAGGAAATAGATTAGTAAATGAGGAACATTAGGTGTTAGGTATAAACAGTTCAAAGATTAGGAATGAGGGCTGCCCAGACCACAGGTTTTGGGAGGGCGCTGAACAGGTGGGCAGCACCCTTCTAATAATCTTAGGAATTATTAACTGATCTGCTTGCACTACATTCAGGCCCCCTTGTTTAAGGGACATTTAACAGTTGAATTGAGTGAATTCATATCAATAAATTCTGGCCCAATTTTAACCCCACAAATGTGTCTCACCTCTTTATTTCCAGGTTGGGTGGACAAAGGGGAAGATTTCAGTTTGCATCTGGAGATTTTGCTACAATGCAGACATTACTTCATTTTTGGCACAGAAAACCCTGGGGTTTTGAAAATCCACATATGAACTTGTGATCCTTTTGTATACAGTGTGTGTGTGTGTGTGTGTGTGTGTGGGTGGGTGGGTGTATCTTCCTCTTTTTCTTCCTAGAACCACCAGTTTACTAAAGCCTCTTGAATCCTTCAGATCAAATTCAGGCTTAGAAAGATTGCAAACCTGAGATGAGCTAGGATGTCAGCTTTCAAAAACTGTTTTGCAGGGAGCTGTTTCCGTTTGCTCCCCTGTAAATAAGTTAACCCACAATATCCATGACAAGTCTTGTGGCAGCTTTGTCACCACCACATACAGAGAAATACAGAAAAAAGGAAGACTTATTATTGGATGCAGGTAAAAGTCCATTCAGTCTCAATTCTTTGCCTAAGAAAGACAGAGGTTGCAATGCCCCTCCCACCCCCCCACCCCAAATTCTTGCCAGCCACTTTAGTTGAAGCAAATCAAGAAGAAGAAGGGGATCAATGCACCAAGACAGCAAGAATCAGAGTTAGTAGCAAAGGCTGGAGGGTCTCAGAAGAGCTCCAAGTTGAACTACAAGAATGATCTTTCGACAATGGCTAGGTCTTAAATGAGAACAGGCCAGATTCCTCACTGCAAAGCTAAAGAGGCAAAAGATTTCTTATGTCGAGGAGCTAGATCTCATTCCTTCTTGGAACGGGAAGAGTGCTCCTAGTATTAGAAAGTTTAAATGGGGGTCTGGACTCTGGATTGTAGTCATTGGACGAATCCTAACTTGAAACGGTTGCCTCCTCAACTGGTAACTCCTCTGGAAACAGGATAGGTTTGAACGAATGTGATGGATGAATCTGTTGGTTTTGTTTTCTTCCATCCTTCAGGTAGAGAATGTGTAACTTGTTAAGGTCGACAAGTTCTTCAAAACACACTGAAATGAAATCTGCCCCGTGCCATCCAGACCAAATTTAAAAATGACACTCCCCCTTGGCCTGCCCAAGCCACCTGGAGGGTGTCCCCTCCTCCCATGGTACCAGCCCACACCTCCACCTCAGACGGAGCAGGACATGGCGGACTCGGCCAGGCCACTTGGCCAGCCCCCCCGGTAGCTCCAAGCCTTGGCAGCGCCCACTGCCTCCTGAAGCAGCAGCGGCAGCCCCGGACGGCATGCCCCCTGATCCCCCTCCATGGCCCGGCACAACAATGGCGATGGCCCCTGTGCCCTCAGCGCCATTCATGTGCTGAGCCGCGCCCACTCACAGCTAAGGTTGCATTAAGTTTCAGGGAGGCAAGGCTGAATGTGGTGGCAGTGGGGGGCAGGCCAGACATGCCAGGTGCGTCCATGCCTTTACTCAGGAGTAATCAGAGATGGTGTGGTGGTGGCAGGCTCTTTGGCACCCCCTAAATGCTGCACCTGGGGTATCCTGCCCCCTTGCCCTCCCCATGCCACACCCCTGAACCTGTTTGGCCTTTATAAAGCAGCACAGCCACAGGGCACCCCCAGAAGAGGGGAGTGGTGAACCAGTTTTGAGTAACCTTTATCTGGAAAACCAGGGTTGCCATAAGTCAGAATTGACCTGATGGCACAGGTTGATGATGTGCTAAAGATGGGAAGCTGTCCAGAAAACAACCCAACCACACAATCCTAGACAAACCCATTTCAGTGTTAACACGAATGAATATGAATGGATTCAACCCCAGCCCTTTTCAGATATAACCATTAGAGATGGGCACAAAATGAATTTTTCCATTTCGTTATTTGTTATTTGTTTTGTTACATAACAAAATGAATAATGACCCTAGGGGCAAATTTAACACAAAACAAACTGAACTGAGAAAAATTGGTTTGGTTGGGTTCGTTTTGTTAATAGGGGCGGAGATGTCTCCTACCTGGTGCTGGTCTGGTGGTCCTTTCACGCCAAGCTGCACGGAGGGAGCACGCACCTTGTCAGAGCCATTGAGGGATGTGGTGGGCTCAAGACTCAGTCCAGCCCCGGGAGGAGAGATAAGAAGCTGGCCACGCTTAGGCGGCCAGAGCAGCTCAGCTCTGATGCTGCCCCCTCTTTATTCCTCCCACGCCTGTTCGTAGGCACCCCCCAGCTCCGACCGGGCCCCAGGGGCTGCGCGATGGGCGCTGGGGAAAAAAAGCAGGTAAAAATGAATAACAAATTAAGGAAATGATGAAAATTTTTTGTGTGAAAATTTATGAGAAATGATAAATTTCCCATCTCTAATAACCACTCCAGCCATTAAGCTTTGATGGATGATTATTTCTATTTTTGCGTTCTTTCACATTCAGAATCTTAAAACCCCAATTTTTTCCCCACCTGGAATATGAAGCAATATGTGAATGCAGGCAAGTTCTTCTCAAAAATGGGGAAAAATAAATTCTCATCCATCTTAAAAGGTCCATCTGAAAATACCTCAATTTGAATTCTCAGACAGAGCTTGGGAAAGTTACTTTTTGGGACTGTAAGTGGCTGAATGTCTGAGCCTGTATGACCAGAGGTGTGAGGTTAGGGGTCATTCTTAGTCTTAGTGGTTTCATGCTGTGCTCCCAGGTTCAATGTCTGTGAAAATTCTCAGATATCCTGGTGAGGTTATTTGAAAGTTGAGACATGGCAAATGGACTTCTTTTCTTGTGGGATAGAAACATTTCTCTACTCATCCAAGTAGCTTCTTCAGTCTGAGGAAGGTAGGTGGGGGGCTTCCAATAAATACTTCACCTTGGTTTCACCCTGCCCTGGTCTGAATAGGCTTGTTAGATGGACAATGGCTTGGGGTGAGTAAAATTTTTGAATGGATATGCTTGTTCGATGTGACAATGGGTTGGGGTGTGTGAGTACCACTATCATTAACTGGACTCACATCTATGTGGCCCTTCCCAACACCCATTAAGTACAGGTCATTTTACTGCTGGAGATGTGAAGTGGTTCTAATTTGTCTGGGGATTGTTTTTGTCTTCTCCCATCGCGATGTATTTTTCTTTTCCCTTTAAAATGGATGTCACCACTAGCCACAAAATGGAGGCAAGCCATGTGATCGGATCATGTTCAACCAATAGCATGCCCAGGTTGCAGACTGGGCGGGCAGGTCTGGCAGCCACAGAGGGCATAAAAAGCTCTGGCAGCCCCCGTCCTCCTTGCAGTCTCTGGTGGGAGTTAGGGTGGGATTGCTGTCTCTGCAGCTCTAGCTTCAGTCCTGCAGCCTCCCTGTGTGCGTGCGTGTTGCGTACCTCTCGGTGAGTACCCTCCCCTGCCCCTCAGTGCAGTCACTCTGCAGCTGCTTTGCACCCTGGGCAACGCCTGCCGCTGCCTTTGCAGCCTCCCTGCATACCTAGTCTATACTGTCTCTCTGCCAGCATCCATTTTTTTAGTGTTTTCCCTCTGGTCTGGGGCATTGGAGGATGCCTGCGCATGGAAATGCTTTAAAAATCACGCAAAAAGCAGGTAGAAACGACAAATGAAAAAATGAAAAACGGTAACAAAAATTTTCAAAAAATTCCCGACAAACGGAAACGAACTGAAATAACCTCTCAACGACAAATGAAAAACCAAAACACCATTTTTCTGTTTCATGCCCATCTCTAGTTTGGATACTACCAGGCTGGGCTCCAGCTGTCGAGAGAGTACAAGGGCAGAGATTATCTGAAGTCTGCAGGTTTTAGTCAGTCACATATTGAGTACTGATGGCAACAATGAACCTATTTATTGGAAAAAAAAGAACTACAGATTCCCAGAGAGTAAAAAAATATGGCTGGAGTGTGGGAAAAGAAAAACCTGATTGCCATACCTCAGCATTGCTATCTTAACGCCCAGAATCACGGTTAACCAGTGACAACTGCTCCACATTTATTTTGCAGTAACTGGATAATCTCCAGCACCCTCCAGAGTGGTTCTGTGTGAAGCAAAGAATAGGATTTATTCATCCAGAAATAGATAGGATTTTAAAGTACTGAGTTTCCATGAATCTTTTTTCTTCCAGGGGAATAATAACACCTGGGAGAGTTTGAATTTCATCAGCTAGAGGAGCTTTTTTCTTAAGAAGAATAGATTTGAAATCAGTTCCGGCAATTCATCTCTGGGTAAAAGAAAATATTAACCCCCCCCACCCCCACCCAAACCCTCTCAACTGAAAACTCTAGCCCTGAGAAGTTGCAATACATCATAAGAGGTGAGTCAACATGTAACGTTTCAATTATAGGCCTCTCGAGGGGACACAGGTGGTGTAATAAGTAAGGTCACAGTCTTTCCATCATCACTCCCTCTGTTATTTTGGCACTTCTAATGAATGGGAAACAATAATAGTTATGATCACAAAAAGACCAAAGTTTCTAAAGGATCGATCTAATGTTCCAAAAGGTAAATAGATAAAGATTTGTTATGTACTGCACACTCTGAGTATTTGGCAACAAATGCTTCCTTTCCGTTTGATTTGCTTTTATTAGCTCTGCAGGCATGCAAAGGCAACGTCACCGTTCCTGCAGTGCTAAAGTTTCTGCATTCACTACCCTGGTTGCATACGTGCCCTGGCCTGGTTTCAGTCTCCTTAAAGAAGGGGGTGGTTCGGTGGGCTAGTTCTGAGGGTATGGAGGCACTATCTTAGCCCTGGGATGGTCTATTTCAGGCATGTCCAAACTTCGGCCCTCCAGATGTTTTGAACCACAACTCCCACAGTCCTTTGTCATTGGTAATACAGGCTTGGAATTCTGGGAGTTATGGGGTCTGAGCAAAACATCTGGCCCCCAGTGGTGTCTGGGTGGTGGTGGACCAGCCCGCTGTTTGAAAACTTTGAGGACCCCTGGTCTAAAACATCTGGAGGGGTAAAGTTTGGACAAGCCTGGTCTATTTGATACTGGAAGGTAGCTTCTTGTCACTTCCACATATCTATATAATAAGATACAGTAATCCCCCACCTATCACAGGGGTTTAGGGACCTGACTGACCCACGATAATGGAAAAACCACAATATGAGGATGCTGGGTTGGGTTGGTACTGGGGGGCTCTCTGGGGCCTCCTGCATTGACCTGAGGCCTGGTGCTGCCTTGAACAGGCCTCCAATGGGCTTCCTGGGCCTGTCAGAGGCCCCAGAAGTGGTTTTCGGCAATCTGGAAGTCACTTCTGGTTTTTCAGAAGTGACTTCGGGTTGTTTCCATTTTGCAAAAAATTTTAAAAATTTGTCATTTCGTCATGTCGTTTGTCTGGGGCCTCTCCCAGCAGTGGGCCTGCCGGTGCTAGGTGCCCATCGGAGGCCCATGGCGGGGGCAGGGCAGTGCCAGGCCGTGGGTGCGTGGGTGCAGAGGCCACAATGACCCAGAGCAGGCAGAAAACACTTTAAACAGCTTGCTGCACAAGACTGCATCGAATAAAGCAATTGCAATTTTTATTGCAAACAAAGTGGGCAGTGCACCCACAGCAGAGCTGCAGGCAGGGTATGAAAAGACCTTGGCTTGCCACCAAGCAAATGCAGTCCCTCCCATTCAAACCTCTCCTCCCTTTGAAGCACTATCAGAAAAGAAATCCTAACAAACTGCAGGAGAAAAAAAAGAATAAACTGTAAGCAGACAGAGAATGTAAAAATTCAATTCAATACCTTTGAACTGCAGAGCTGGACAGCAGGACCCATTGGATCACTGACTCTTCAGCCCATCTGCACAAGAGGCACAAAAGGGCGATTGAGAATGGGTCCAAAAATTTCTGGCTCTGCAGCCCATCATTGACAGGTGTAAAAAAATAAAAATAAAAATAAAATAAAATAAAATCAGTGCGACCTTTTACTGCTATAAAAACCCAGTCTACTGTAAAATTCAAGTTAAAATAGCTGCTCTGTTTTGGAATGAGATGATTTCAAAAAAAAATGATTCATTTTGATACCGCATGGCAAATGGAGACGCCGAGGATTTTAAAACAGGAGGGGGAGTCAGCCCTCTGGTGGGCCCTCATTTTTTCGCCTGCTTTTTTTGGCCGGGAATCAGGGTTTTTTTAATTTTTGTGAATGGTAGCGATGCCAGGAGCAACGACAAATCAGCTGCCGAGTTCTGACAGCTTAAGATGCCCTAAGCACATCTGAAATCTCGCCTGATTTCCGGAAGGTCACTTCTGGTTTTTCAGAAGGGTTGGCCTGACAGGGTTCATCGGAGGCCCATTTGGATGCCAGGGGAGCAAGACCAAACGGGCCCAAGCAGCTTGCCCAGGGAGCCTTGAGTTTCATATACTGCAGGTACCGGGCGTAGTATATGCAAAATGGCAGGGGACTACTGTGCTTTGAACTGCAGAGCTGGAAGGGACGCATTGGATCACTGAATCCAGCCCATCTCAAAGAGGGGTAGGGTATTGAACTCTCAACCTCTGTCTCTGCAGCCAGAGACCCCAGCCACAGTCTTGACAGATGCTTTGTGTTGGAATGAGAAATGATTCACTGATATTTTAAAAAGGGAGTCAGCTTTTGGGATTTTTTCATTTGTGAATGGTAGGGAGCGGTAGAGCTGCCTAGATGCCCTGAGCACATCTAATCTCACCTGATTTCGGAAACTAAGCAGGGTCGGCCCTGGTTCATACTTGGATGGGAGACCACCAGGGAATACCAGCTGCTGTAGGTGCCTGGAGTAGGAACTGGCATGCCACTCCAGTGTTCCTGCCAAGAAAACTCCATGGACGTGGGGTCACGGAGAATCAGTCATGCACACACACACACACACACACACACACACACACACACAGAGGGGGGTATCTAGTACTTTACTGTACTTTACATTCAGGCTGTTCTTGCACTGGGACAGCTCACTCTTCCTTAGGTGTTTCCCGGAGTTGGTATACTGAAGTCAGAAGCATTTCTGAGATTAGATCTTGGAGAGATGGGGGAGGCCTTGACATGAACCCAAATACCTGTAGGATCCACATGGTAACCCTCTCATATCCTATATGGGATGTCCTGTGTAGACCATCTTGACTGCTGCCATTGATGTCATCAACATTCAGGCTGCCATACCAAGAAAACCACTATGTATTAACTGGACTCACACAATGGAGCGAGCTCTCACTGTTAACCCCAGCTTCTGCCAACGTAGCAGTTTGAAAGCATGTAAATGCAAGTAGATAAATAGGTACCATCATAAAAAGTGGGACGGTTAAACAGTGTTCCGTGTTCAGAAATGTGTTCGGACATGCTGGCCACATGGCCATGGACTTGCAAAACACTGGCTCTTTGGCTTGGAAATAGAGATGAGCACCACCCCTAGAGTTGGACATGACTAGCACGCAACTTTGGGGGAACCTTTAACATTACCTTTTACAATGGACGAACCTAAATGATGGCCAGAACTCCAACATAGTTGCGGACCTATAACTTGCAGAGTAAAAATCCAAGCAAATCTATAGGAAAGCAGAACAAAACAAAACAAAGCTGCTATAAACCGCTGTTAATGAAGACCTCCTACTCTTAACTGTAGAAGACTTCTGCATCCCTGAGAGAAATTCAGTGAAGTTGTCCCCTCCGTTTTCCCCTCCACAACTAGGCTGGAGAGGCCATTTGCACACAGTTGTTATGTGTGGGCATCATCGGTACAAGTTGGAAGAGATAACAGCAGAGCAATTCCTGAATGCCTGCCAAGAACCTTGGTAAATACCAAGCCAATTCTGAATCATTCTGTTGGGATTCCATCTGCATCATTGATACAAGAAGAGAAAGAACAGTTTTGTGCAGGTGGACATTCTGTGCATGGTTGTATGTATGATTTTGCTTGCTATCTGTGTAGACCAGGGCTGTCCAACTTTGAACAGGCCGAGGTCTACTTTTTCCAGCCTAAAGTGCCTGAGGGCTACTACAACACTAAAACCTCTACTTATGAATTTTATCCATTCCTTCCAAGCACATGGTCATAAATAAAAAAAAATGTAAGTAGAGCAGCGGTTTCCAATAGGAATGCATTAAAATCAATTAATCTGTTATGGAGGGAATTCTCCAGGGGGGAAGAAGAAGGGAGATGTCACTGCATAAAGGAGATGGACACACCTTCAACCTTACCTCTCACCCCTCTCCTCCCCTCTCCTCCCTCCACTCCACACCAGTGACTCAGCTGGTCACAAGACAGTGGCACACACTGATCATCTGGCCGGTGGTGGTGGGGGACAGGGGACTGTGCCATGGCCTTGAACTGCCCCACTCAGCTAAGACAGTGGGCTAGCAGACCCAGAACTTTGTTGGGGCAGTGGTGGTCCTTGGGATGGGGGAGGGAGGGGTGGAGAACTTACCCCCTCACTTTTTTTATTAATGGCTGGCGGGCTACTTTTGAACCCTTCACGGGCTACTGGTAGCCCACGGTCTTCCTGTTGGGCAGGCCTGGTGTAGACCTTTCAGCCCATGTGCTATTGGTATGTGTAGAAGAGGAAACCCATGCAGAGATCCTGTACATCTATATGCCACTAAACATGGTCTCCAAATACAGCCTCGGGGCTTTAAAAAACATGTTGTATATAATGTCCAGGGAGCCCCCATTCCCTCAGATTTTATTTATTTATTATTTATTTATTTATTTAAATACTTATATCCCGCTCCATCTTCCCAACGGGAACTCTGGGCGGCTAACAACACAAAAAGCTAAAAGCAAAAAGGCTAAAAAGCTGAAAATAACCAGGCCACCAAGCAAGGGCGGCGGAGGACAAGATGGCGGCAAACGATGAGGCAAAAACAAAAAAAAAACAAAAAAAAACCAAAAAAAAAACACTAACTAATAAGGTCACCATATGCTTCCTTGAAGAGGAAGGTCTTCAAAGCCCTCTTAAAGGCGGGCAGGGACTCCAGCAGGCGCAGCTCAGGAGGGAGATGGTTCCAGAGCGAGGGCCCCACCACAGAGAAGGCGCGGTTCCGCGTACGCGTTTTCCGCGCCTCTCTGGGTGTGGCCACTCTCAAGGAGCGCGCCTGCGATGATCTCGTGGGTCTGGATCCGGATGCCCTCAGGGAGATGCGCTCCGCCAGGTATCCTGGTCCCAAGCCGTGGAGGGCCTTGAAAACCAAGACCAGGACCTTGAACCTGATCTGGAAGACAACGGGAAGCCAATGCAGGCGGACCAGGACTGGGGTGATGTGCTCGAATCTACGAGCACCCACCACCAGGCCGCATTCTGCACCCGCTGTAACCTCTGGACCAGGGTCAAGGGCAACCCCACGTAGAGGGCATTGCAATAGTCGATCCTCGAGATCACCAGGGCCTGCACGACTGTCCTCAGGGAGGACTCGTCAAGGTACTGGCGGATCTGGGCAATCCTGCGGAGATGGAAAAAAAGCGGCCCTGGAGACGGCCATCACCTGGGCTTCCAGGGAGAGGGCCGAATCCAGGACCACGCCCAGATTCCTGGCCCTGTCTGTAGGCTGGAGGAAGTACCCCCAGTCTAGGGAACCGAGGCGAAGGCGCCCCTAAGAACAGAACCTCCGTCTTCTCCGGGTTAAGCTTGAGCCGGTTATCTCTGGTCCATTCCAGAACGGCCTCCAGGCACAGATCGAGGGAGCGAACCGCCTCCTCTGCAGACGTAGAAAAGGAGATATAGAGCTGCGCGTCATCAGCGTACTGATGACAGCGAACTCCATATCTCCTGATGACCTCCCCCAGCGGCCTCATATAAACATTGAACAGCACGGGGGAGATTGCCGACCCCTGGGGCACCCCACAAGGGAGAGCCCAAGGAGCCGACAAGACATCCCCCAGCTGTACCCTCTGGGTCCGGCCGCCAAGGAAGGAACGGAGCCAGGCCAAGGCCTGACCACCAATTCCCGCCTCAGCGAGCCGGGCCAGAAGGTTACCGTGGTCGACGGTATCAAAGGCTGCTGAGAGATCAAGGAGGACGAGCAGGGAGGAACACCCCCTGTCGGCCTCCCTGAGGAGGTCATCCTGCAGAGCGACCAGGGCGGTCTCGGTTCCGCGAAGAGGCCTGAATCCAGACTGGAAGGGATCCAGGATAAGGATTATGACCAAAATCTCAGTCTAAAAGATGGTTATGATTGTTATTCCATTGTGATGTCTCGTGGAATAGCGCTTTCTATGTCAGAAGAAGTAGACCCTTGTCATTGTTGTGTGTTAGCAAGTTAATTCTTACTTCAACGCCCTGTCTCCTACGCTACACTGGCTCTCTTTTGCCTTTGTGAACAAAATTGCAAAATAATGTGTGTGTGTAAATGTGTGTAGCACAGGGAAGTCAGAGATAAATCAGATAGGAGGAAAAGTGCACCTATGATTGCATTATAAAATGGTATTTTAGAGAAACTGATCTCCTTTAACTTGGCCTTTCTGCTCCACCCAGGCTCTCTAGTTGCATTTCTGTTCAAATCAGGATGCACCTCTGCACCTTCTGGATTATTCATAATTGGTTGCAGAAAGTTGACACAAAGATGGTTACTTCACATCCATTCTTGTCCCGGGAGGAAGTTCGTTGCGTGTTGATGTCGGCATGGTCTTCTTCCGGTTCTGTCCCTGTTCCCATGTACAGACAGGCGTGATGGATGATACCGCCATGACTGTTACCGCACATCTTCATTCCATGATGAGATGTGAAATTCCATGCCTTTGTTCTCTGTTTTGTTTTTTGTTTTTTTTTTGTTTTTTGGCCCCGACCTTCCATTTTTCAATATTTCATTTCTCCGAAGCCTTGCCTTCAATGCATTATGGAGCTAAGTTTGAGGCATTTGTCTTTTAATTTTGCTGCACTGCGTTGCTGACTCCATAGGGCAGTGCTCCCCAACCTTTTTGTCCCCGCGGACCGGGAAATATTTGATAATTTTTCTGTGGCCCGAAGCTGGGGGTGGGGGGTGGGGAGGGGGAGAATGCGAAAGGGGGTCCGGCGGGGAGGCAAAGGGGGGTGAAAGCAAAGGATGGGAGGGAAGGAGGAGGGGGAGGCACGAGAGCGGCGGCGGCGGCGGCGGCACTCACCGGCTTGGGGCGTCAGGGGTGCCACTCCCCCCCCACACACGGGCAGGGTGGGGGGGAACCCGGGGCTCCTGGGCAGGCGGGCTCGCGCCTCCTCCTCCAGCTGCGCACGCGGGTCTCGCTGCTGGCGCCCCGCTTGCTCCTGCTGCCGCCGCCGTGGGCCTCCACCTCCGCTGGGGAAAGCGAGCGGGGCGCCAGCAGCGCTTTCCCCGGCGTACGAGGAGGCCCACGGCAGCGGCGGCAGCAGGAGCAGGAGCAAGCGCGGCGCCAGCAGCGAGACCCGCGTGCAGCTCCTGGCTCAGGCGCCCCGCGCGCGGCACCCGCCGGGCCACGCCAGGAAGTGCCCTCGCAGCACCGACGAGCCGCCGCCGCCGCCTCCTGCTCCTGCTCCGGTTCCTCCTCCTCCTCCTCCTCCTCGAAGGAGCAGCAGCAGCAGCAGCGAGGGCAATTGCGGAGGTGGTGGTGGCGCGGCGGCGGCGGGATGGGGGCAATTGCCGCGGCGGCGGCGGGGGAATCGCCCCGTCCCGCCGCTGCCGCTGCCGCCACCCCTCCGCAATTGCCCTCGCTGCTGCTGCTGCTGCTCCTTCGGCGGCGGCGGCGGGAGGAGGAGGAGGAGGACGCGCTGCCGCCGCCGTGGCTGCTGCTGCTGCTGGTGGTGGTGGAGGGCGAGGAGGAGGGGGGCAGAGGAGGAGGAGGATGCACCGCCGCCGGCGGTGGGCGGAGGAGGGAGGCAGCGGCTCCTCCTGCGCTCCTCCAGCCTTCCTCCAGCCTTCCTCCTCCACCGGCCGCCCGCGGGATAGAAGAGGAGGAGGAGGAGGGCGGCAGAGGAAAAGGGGAGGAGCCTCCCCGGCGTCCCCAGGCGGCCCGGTGCTGACCGGTCCACGGACCGGCACCGGTCCGCGGCCCGGGGGTTGGGGACCACCGCCATAGGGAATGTACTGGCGAATGGCACTTCACACTCCTGCCACTAGATGACGAGCCTTACCTCACGGCCACTCATCTTGGACGAGAAGCATGATGAGGAGATTCCGGAGGCCAGGGAGGGGAATCTCTCATCCCACTTAAATCACAGTTCAGGGGGCGTGGTCGGGACAAACTCCCCTCGTCCCGCAATGGACGTGCAGTTAGATTACTTTGTACCGGTCCCAAGCGGGACCGCGAACAGAGATGAGATGGACATGAAGTATCAGCCAAGGACACCAGCGGGAATCAGGTGACCTGGAGACATAGCTATGGAAACTCAGAATGGACTGCTCCATTTGACATTTTACTACTCCACCACTGGTTTTGAGATTACATAGAATCACAGAAGAATTTTGTTTGAAGAGGTCTATAAGGTCATTGAGTCCAAGCCTCTGCTCAGTGAAGGAATCCAAATCAAAGCAGACGGAGCTCCAATTGGAGTGCTCACCGCCTCCCAAGGAAATTGGTTCCATTGTTGTACTGCTCTAACAGTTAAGATATTTTCCCTGATATTCAGCTTAAATCTGGCTTCCTGTAACTTGAGCCCATTTTTATGTGTCCTGCACGTCAGGATGATCGAGAACAGATTCTCCCCCTCCTCACTATGACTTACCTTCCAAGTACTTGAAAACTGTTATATGATCTCCCCTTGGTCTTTTTCTCTCTCTCTAAGAAGGCCGCTGGGGAGATATGATAACACTTTTCACAGAAAGACACCCAGACAGTCTGTGAAAGTTAGAGTCTGTGAGCAGGGAGAAGCTGGTCTGGTCCCAGAATCATTCCCCTTTAGAAAAATGCAGAAAAGATAACTATAAAATTACAGATTCTCTTTGTACTAAGCAGTGATATGATACCCTTTTGAGCAAAGTGTGGATGAGTTATAAATTTGGATTATAAAACCAGGAGACTCCTGGCCAGTGTTGTGTCTGGGCCTTCACGTTATTTGATATTTATAAAACCTTATAGTTTATTTTCAGTGTCCCTATTCCGTCAGCTAGGACTGTATGCCATTCTCGAGGTATTTTCTATCTAAGAAAGAAGATTGTTGTTATATAAATACTCAGCCGTGCACAACCATTGCAAAACATCTTAGAGAAGGAAAGGGAATTTATCTGTCCCCCTCCCTTGAAAAATGTAATGAGTTAGACTGTAACGATTTACAATCTGAGATAATCATATTGCAAAGATCCATCACTGTATTCTCCCTCACTGGAGAGCCTTGTCTACTATTGTCTCGCCTCCGACCAGCCATTCATCTGGGTTTTCATCAAAACCTTTCTGTTCTGTTATCAAATCTGATATCTAGTAATGCTTTAATTCAGAATCACATTGAGAGTGAACAATAAAGGATTTTGTAATCATTGATCTCCTCTTTCCCACTCTTGGAAACATTTTGTAATTATACAAGATGCAGCTGAGGTTTCTAATCAGCCAGCTCTATTGACTCTGTGATTTCTTTCTTTCTTTCTTTCTTTCTTTCTTTCTTTCTTTCTTTCTTTCTTTCTTTCTTTCTTTCTTTCTTTCTTTTGTGTTCTACCTGTGACTGATCTGGAAGTTGAGTCATGGCAACTGGACTTATTTTTCCTGAGAGATAGAAACGTTTCGCTGCTCATTGAAACAGCTTCATCAGTTTGGGGAGATATGGATGAGCAGTGAAACAGTTCAATCTCTCAAGAAAAAGAGCCCAGTTGCCATGACTCAACTTCCAGATAAATTCACCTGGATGACTGAGAATCTTCACAGACATCTTCCTGTGACTGCTTAGAACTGCATTACAAAATAATTACAGGTAATCATAAATATGCCTCATATGTTCCAAGCACTCAGTTACAGATCAGCTCATTAAGGAAGTTGCCAGCCTCTCTCAGGAAAAGGAAGGAGCAGAAAGGTTAGGTTTCAGACAGGGAGGAGAGGCATTGCCCCACCTTTATTGAGTTGTGTTTATGATTTCTTGAAATAGGGCCAGAATGCTGAATTCTGTTGGACATATTCTAAATTACTGCTAATTTGTTGAGATTCATGCTGTAGCCTGGGTGGCAACAGGAGTGTTGCCAGAGAAGTAGAAAAGATTCTTGAGAGGACAGGATACATGATATTGGAAAGGACATTTATTCTGCATTCCCATAGACAATGGCTGCGGTCTCACTAAAGTTTTCTGCGCATCTTAATTTGATGCATAGTTTTTTTTTCCGGGCGGTCACGTGGTGTTTGATGCGCAGTTAGTGTCCTGTCAGCAGAGTAGTATTTTACTGCTCTGTGCCCGTCTCTACTTGCTTACTGTGCATCTTTTCCCTTTCCCCAGGTTTATTTTCTAAGGCCACTGCCCTACCAGCATTTTCTGCGTAGTTTCCCGGTGGCGAACTGCATAGTAAAAGATCATGTGCTAACCAGGAAGAGAAGTAAATTCTGATCCCGGCCGACCACACCCCTGGAACAGCAGTTTCAGTGAAGTTTCCTAAACCACTGCCACAGGCTGGATTTAGAAACTTCGTTCGAAAATGCTTACTTATTTGCTTCTGTAACCACAACAGGACCCTGAAAATACGCAGTAAAATCAGTTGTTCCCTTTTATCACCATGGAGGCTTGGAAACTAGAGCCGGAAAGAAGGACAAAATGCGAAGTAGACAGGTAGAGACCAAACCAGAATCAGAAATGTATGACGCAGAAGAGTGGTTACTAACTGCACATTAAAAACCACGTGACTGCCCGGAAAAAAAAGTACACAGGAAATTTATATATCCAGAAAACTCTGGTAAGACTGTGGCCTTAGTCTCCATTGCATTTAAAAAACATTTTCCCCCTCAGGTGATTACCAGCAGGAAATTGGGGTACATAGCTAATTACTTCATATTTTCTGGGGTTGCACCTCATTAGACTAACAAAGAACTGTGCATCTTTAATGGCAGTATTTTAAACCAACCCCTAGCGGTGGTTTAAAATACTTCAGTGAACGTGCGCTTCTGGGGACATGGTCGGTTGGGGCACCTAATTACTTCCTTTCTTTGTTAGGACGCGGTCTTTTACTGCGCAGTTCTCTGCAGCAAAAATGCACAGAAAACAGTGTTGAGAACGCGGCCAATGTTGCTTTGTCTCTCTCTCTCTCTCTCTCTCTCTCTCTCTCTCTCTCTCTCTCTCTCTCTCTCTCTCTCTCTCTCTGTGTGTGTGTGTGTGTGTGTGTGTAAATAACAAACTGTATTACATTGGACTATAAACAATTTGTTTTGGCAGACCAAACTGTTTGATTCTTAACAACATGATATTATTCATTCATGTTCAGTTTTATATGTACTATTGTACAGCTTCTGAATTCTTCTTGTCTGAATGATACTTTAATACAGAAAGAATTGTCTTGTTGGAGGACTGGAGTGATCAGATCAAATGAGAGCAAGGTATCTATATCAATTAGAGGAGAAAGCATTGGCAGATATAGCCAATAGACATGGGCATGACTCAGCGAAATTGCCATTTCCGTTTTCGGTTATCGTTTCCGTTATGTAATGGAAACGGTAATGATAATTAAGCTGTCAGAACTCAAACTTGAACCAAAAAAAGAAAAATTTGGTCAGGTTTTTCGTTTCCGTTTGTGGAATCGCGGCAATCGCGCAATGCGAAGCACAGAAAAAGTTTTTAAAAGTTTTTTAAAAAAACCCCGACTCCCGGCCAAAAAAGCAGGCGAAAATATGCCTGCCTGAGGCTTTGCCACCTACCAGAGGGGTGGTTTCTGGGGGGTCCCCGGCCGTTCCCCCCCTCTTCTCCTGTCCTGGGCTGCTTGCACCAGGATGGGGAGGGGTCATCCTTGTCGTCTCGCCATGCCATGTGGTGGTGGGGATCCAAAATGGCGACCGCAATTTTTCTTTTGAAATCATGGTCAAAAAACACACCTAATCACCACAGAAACATGTGACATTTATTTATTTTAAATGCCTGAATTTTAATAGTAGCAGCAGTGGGTTTTTTAATAGCAATAAAATGTTGTATTGATTTTATTTTATTTTATTTTATTATTTATTTTTAGACCTGCCCATTTGGGCTGGACATGGGATAGGACCATGCAAATTGTCTGAACCATTCCACCAATGGCATCGCCAGGTTTTTGACTGACACTTCTGGATGTCTCGGAGGGCATAAAAAGCCGAGGCACCTTCCAGAAATCGCAGTCGGGTGTATGGATGTGGTTGAGGGAGGAGGGCTGGCTCCTGGTACTGGTGTGATTCAATCGAGATTGAGGAGGGAGGCTGGAGGCTTAAGGATTTACGTTAGGCAGGCAGGGAGGGAATTGAATTTAGAAAATAATTTCTTTGATTCCCTGCAGCTTTGTCTGCTGAAGGGAATAGCAGTTTATTCTTTATTTCTTCTCTGGCAGTTTGTGAGGATTTTTTCTGATATTGGATAAAGGGGGAGGTTTGACTGGGAGTGGGAGGTGTGGATTTATTTTTAAAATATATTATATATTACCATTTATTTTCTATTTTCCCAACTTCAATTTGCTTGCACACACACACATTTGGGGTGCAAGCCAAGAACAGAACCTCTATCCTAAGTGATATCCTAACTGCCCACTCGCCCACCCGCGTGTGCCGCCACCCGCCTGCGGCCCACGCCACCTGCCCACTCGCCCGCCCGTGGCTGCCGCCCACCCATGCCCCCCGCCACAGCCACCTGCCCGCACCTCCCCCCCGCCGCCCACCCACCCGCCCCACCCGCTGCCTAGGGCACAAAAACAACTAGCGCCGGCCCTGATTGTGGGACGCCCCTATGCTCTGGGAAGTCAAATCGTGCTAAATCACGGTGGAAATGACAAACGACAAACTGAAACAACAAATTTTTGAAAAACTTCGCGACAAATGGAAACGACCCGAAACGGACCCGTTCCGACAAATGAAAACTCGAAACATCATTTTTTCTGGTCGTGCCCATGTCTAATAGCCAATGCTAAAAGCCACTCTTTATTTTCCTTTCAAAAGGTACAGGTACCTCCTCTTCTTTTCATCTGATTGCCCTGTTTGATACCAAAGATATTTATTTTGTAGGTTTGGTTTGTTAGACCTGAGTTTTGAGTGCACATAGGCTTGATGGCTCAGAATCACATTAAAAAAGCCTTGTGGTGCAGTGGTTAAATTGCTGTACTGCAGCCAAACTGTGCAGGAACCCCCATCACAGGACTCATGAAGTTCTTCCTAATGTTCAAATGTAATCTCTTTTCCTGTAATTTGAAACAATGGGCTTCAATTAACTTTCAACTTTGGAATGCCTTCCCTACAGAGATCCACCTGGTGCCAATGTTTTTGGCTTTTTTTTTTGGCACCAGGCAAAGACTTTCCTATTTAGCCAGCATTTTAATTAGATAGTGTTTTTAGCTGGGCTCATGAGTAGTAGGATTTTATAATTTGTATTGTATATATAACAATAATGATCTTGCTTTATATATGATTTGTATTGTATATATAACAATAATAATGTTGTCTTATTGTTTTAATATATTGTTGTTTGCCACCCAGAGATGATTCGGTAGTGGAACAGCTAATTTTTTAAAAATAAATAATAAATAATTAAATTACATGAAGCCAGATTTTGACTGAATATCAGGAAAGATGTCTTAAATGTTAGGGCAGTATGACTATGGAGCCAGCTAGCTTGGAAGATAGTGAGCCCTCTAGTGCTAGAGATAATTAGGATAAAATTGGACAAAAAAGTGTCCTGCTTATATACTGCCCCATACCACTTCAAGTAGTCTCTGGGCAGTTTACAGTTTCATTACATTATGCAGGCTACACATTGCCCCCCCTCCAGCAAGCTGGGTACTCATTTTACTGACCTTGGAAGGATGGAATGCTGAGTCAACCAGGAGCCAGTAACCATGAGCGGGTTAACTGGGATTGAACTCCAGGCCATGAGCACAGTTTTACCTGCAGTACAGGCATTTAACCACTGCTCTACAAGGCTCAACCATTTGTTAGATCTGCTTTGATTTGGATTCCTGGGGTTGGACTCCATGGCACCATAGGCCCCTTCCAATGCCATCATTCTATAATTGTACAACAGGTATCTATGAAATGTAACAAATAAATGAAATAAAAAATGCCATATGCTTCAAGTGCTAACTCACATGGCTTCCTTGAGCTCTGTTGCTGTGGAGGTTCAGAGGCAGTGTATGCACTCCAAACAGGCAGTATATAAGCAGAACACTTTGCTTTGCTTTGCTCAGTTCGGTTCATTCCCCCTGGACAACTTCCACAACGCTCAGACTATTACTTAAAATGGATTCATAGCCGCCTAACACTGGGGGTCCCTTGCCTTCACTGCTCTGTTCTGGATGTCAGGATGACAGTGAGGTGTGTTGCAGGAGCACTTTTTATTAGGGGTGGGCATTTCGTTTCGGAACCAGTAGTGGTGCTCGGAACTGTCTGATACACACAGAGCCAAATTGCTTTACTTTTGTCTCTGCTGGCACGGAGCTGAGCTGCAATGAGGAAGCACACTGCAATGTCCTCTTTTCTCCTCTGTGAGTGCTGGTTAATCAGGAGCTGTGCAGGAACAAGCATCATCCCGCCTCCCTGTCTGATTGGCCAGCACCATGAAGGAGGAAAAATGAGGAAAGACGACATCTCAGTGTGCTTCTTCATTGCAGTTTAACCCCATGTGAGCCCAGACAAAAGGTAAAGCAATTAGTTTAGCATGTATCAGACGGTTCTGAGCACCACCTGGGCTCACGTGGTTCATTTTGTAACCTACTGGTTCCAAAATGAAATACCCACCCCGACTTTTTATAACCAGTAGCCTTTCCTTTATAGAGTCCAGTAAGACCACTGACAATTAATGTAGAAATCCAGAAAAGGTACAAAGCCCACTCTCCTTGCTACACTAAAAGCCAAATAAAAACCTTCTTGAGCACTCTCTTCAGCTATAATAGACATCTATTTTAGTTTGGCAGGACTTGATGCTGAACTATTCCTGAATTCTAGACAGCAGTGGTGATGAGACATAAGAACATAAGAACATAAGAAGAGCCATGCTGGATCAGGCCAAAGGCCCATCTAGTCCAGCTTCCTGTATCTCAAGCGGCCCCACCAGATGCGTTTGGGAGCGCATGAGACTAGATATCTGTCTCCTGATACCACTCCCCTGCATCTGGCCCTTGAAGTACCCTGGTTTCTCCATCATGGTTTGTAACCTGTGATGGGTCCTTTAGACAACTCTGCTTGGTGTTCCTGCTACGAATTTTCCAGAGTTGACCTGGCTTACCAGCAGTCATCCATGCCTTAATTACATCACACCTTGACTACTGCGATGCACTCTGTGTGGGACTCTCCTTGAAGAGGTTCTTGGATGTTCTATATATGGGACAATATGTGGCAGCAACTGTGCTAATTATATGTTTTTTTTTTAAAAAAAAAATAAACAGGTCAGATTAAAATATTAGTGTTAACCTTTAAAGCCCTAAACAGCTAAGGGACCATCTGCCACATTGTGAACATATTACGAGAGAAGCCCTATAAGAATTCCACTGCAGAGGCCTGAATAATAGACATCCAGAAGGGGGCTCCTGTGTGACTCACATATTGTGGAATATGATCGGTTTCTACTCATACTGCTTTTAAGAAGGATACAAAAACACACATTTTTAAACTAGCATATCTACTAAATTGTTTTTAATTGCAGGCGTAGCTGCTTTTAATGTTTTTTTTAATGCTGAAATGGGATTTTACTTGGTTTCAATAATTTATTTGTTAAAATTGGTTTTGCTTGTTTTTGTTTTACTTGTTATATCATTTACTGATTCATAAGTACATGAATCAGAACCAACTTCTTTAATGAGCTGATCTGTAACTGAGTGCTTGGAACATATGAGGCATATTTATGATTACCTGTAATTGTTTTGTAATGCAGTTCTAAGCAAGTTACATTTCAAAAGCAATACAACTAAGTGGGAGTGGGGTGAAAAGTCATTTTTTTTCTATTTACTTTTAAAAATTACCTTAAGAGCGCATTTTAAGGCATTAATAGATTCATTTTAACAGAGCGTTTTCCTAGTTTAATGTGACTGGTTTTTAAAAAAGGGAAAGGTTTCAAGCAGGACAATAAGTAATTAAGCATTTGACTTTTCCAGCATCCTAATGAGTAATTCCAATTGACTCCTTTTCATATTCTGTAAAGGCGAAGTGGGAATAAATTACTTTTAAAAAATAATTTCCCAAGTTCTAAGGTCCCAAGGCCAGCACCCCACCTTATATAGCTGAGTTATGGGAGCCCCAGTGAGAGATCAGCAGACATTTGGCCATCTGATAGAGGAGCTTAGTTGCAGAATTCAGACTGTTGCTGTTCTTTTGTGGGGAGGGGAGCATCTGAGACCCCCATATTATTGAGGGAGCCTCTTTTTGTCAAAAACCTGTACTTATAAGAACATAAGAACATAAGAGGAGCCGTGCTGGATCAGGCCAAAGGCCCATCTAGTCCAGCTTCCTGTATCTCACAGTGGCCCCACCAAATGCCTCTGGGAGCGCACAAGACTAGATATCTGTCTCCTGATACCACTCCCCTGCATCTGGCGCTTGAAGTATCCCGGTTTTAAGCTTGGAGATGACACATCTCCATCATGGCTTGTAACCTGTGATGGGCTTTTCCTCCAGGAATCTGTCCAATCCCCTTTTGAAGGCATCCAGGCCAGATGCCATCACCACATCCTGTGGCATGGAGTTCCACAGTCTTACAACGTGCTGGTTGAAAAAATATTTTCTTTTGTCTGTTCTTACACACACACACACACACACACACACACACACACATAGCCATGTGACCAACATGGCTGAACGCATTTCTGCACATGAAATGCTGTTCTACCTTCCTGCTTTTACGGTGGTACCTCTTTATCTACTTGCATTTACATGCCTTTGAACTGCTAGGTTGGCAGGAGCTGGGGTTTAACAGTGGGAGCTCACTCCGCTGCATGGCACCGGGATTCCAACTTTGCAACCAACAATTTTCAGCACACTAGAGCCACCATGCACCATACAGAGTACCTCTGGGCAAATCTAGCATCCATTTCCTTTGAGAAGCAAAGCAGCCCAGAGCACAGAAGGCCTGGAAGATTGTGCAACCCATCTAATACTTCTAATCCCTCCCAAAATCTATGAGACAAACCAGTGTCAGGAAATCTCTCATTGGTCTTGCTGACATGGGAGAGAATTTTATAGATCTTTCCCTTTGCCTGCAAAGCTGAGACACACACAAAAAAGTTAAATCCTAATTTTGATGGCATTGAAAAACAGCAAAAACAGTCCTCTTGACAGGAATTAACATAGCTGTATGTATGTTTGGGGAGTCAAGGTGTAAAGAACTCTCATGATGGCAGCTTGGAGTCCACAAAATGCCATTATATTATGGATTTGGTTGTCTGAAAGCAGCATAATTGGGACTGCAGTAGAAGCACAGAAGGATCAGGGGAGTTTAGCGCACTGTATATGAATATAACCGGTTCTATACATAGTTCCAAAGTGTAGGTGTTAATTTTCACACTCCTATTCAGTTCACAGCAGGCAGGCAAGTAAAGCGATTTTTTTTTTTTTGAAAAAAGTGAGGAATCATCAACTCTTTATTTCTAGACCGAAATCTTAGTAGAAAGAGAGTTACGGCTCCATGCACGAAATATTGCTTTAATTGAATTTAATAGTGTTATTGCTTGCAGGAGGATCTGGCAATTTTGATAGATGAAACTAATGGAACGGTGCTTTAGGACCTGGTCACAGTGTATGTAGGTTGTGTGACAAAGACCTGTGCCAAAGAAGAAAGGAGAAGATAAATGTTTTCCCCACCATCTAATACAGGCATGTCCAAAGTCTGGACCGGGGGCCAAATGCAGCCCGATTTAATATTTTGGGTGGCCGTCAGCTTCTTCTCCCTGCTGGCTCAGCCTGTCACTCATCCTGGCTGGCCGGCCCTTCGCTGTGCTGGCTAGAGAAGTCACCTTGCAGTTTTATGCTTTGCCTGCCCTCCCTGCCTCTGTTCATCCCCTCAACCACGCGTCCTGCCTACCCGCTCCTGGCTCCGTTGCTGTAGCATCTTCCCCACCTCCTTGCGAGGAAGGGCAGCATATGTGAGCAGTGGTGCATCTTGGGTGTGCGTGAGCTGATTCCTGGGCAGTGCAACAGCAGCTGGGCTCTTGGGCATCTTAAAACTGGAACATTTGCAGCTGTTGCTGATGTGCACGGACCACGCCCTTTCTCTCCCTTCAGGCTGAATGGTCAGCCCCCACACATTTTCACCTCACCAAATCTGGACCTCCTTGCAAAAAGTTTGGACACTCCTGCCCTAATAGTTGCTCTGCTCATTTTTCATGTGTACCATGTGATGCAGCTTGTACATATTATGAGAAAGCAGTATTCCTTCATGGAGCAGAAATCCTAAATGCTGACATTGTGGCAGGGCATATTTATGAACAGATTTGTGTACTGTTGCTTGTGTATTATTAGCAGCATATATAATTCAGAACAGGGGTGCGTGGAAGCTTCAACACACGTTGCACCTGGAAAAAAAGGAGTGCAGCTCACGGCCAACCCAGCTTTGACCTTTCACAAGACATTCTAATCTGGTCCATCCTGGGTCCATGATATTGCCTGTGCATGTCCAGGTCTCTGTGAAAAAACAAAAACAAGCACGTTGGAAGGGGAGGGGATACAGAACCAATTGTGTCCTAATTGTGTGACCTGTCCACTGACCTTGGCTGGATAGCTCAGTGCTTTAGGTATTTGGCTGTGGGACCAGAGGATGAGAATCCAATTCCACATTGTGCTTTCACAGAGGAAGAGCCAGCCTGGATGGTATTGGGCAAGCTGCAGGCTTCCCGGGATGCCACCAGAAGATGAGAAGAAGAATAAAACACTTCTGAGTAGTGTCTATCTGGAAAGTCTTTTTAATTAATATTTTATTGATTTTTTTCTAAACCTAAAACAAATATATTATTTGCATGTTGCCGTGTTACATAGTTGAGATACAAACATTTTCCCAATATTTTGGCCCAAGTGTTTGAAATATTCCAAATTTACATATTTCTTTTCCATCATTATATTCATTGTTACTGATCTCTATCTTCACCTAGTACAGGGAATGAAAATAACAAAGTACAATATTAAGCTAGCCTATTTAATCTTAACCATGTCAATAATTCTTCATTTTACTAAGCAGCTTAAAATCTATTTGCTTAGCTGGGTATATGATAGGCCTGTACATTTATATCTGTTTTCATCTAATACAAAAAGTGAAGATAGCAAATTTGACTTTTAAGATATCCTGTCTAATCTACAAAAATTAGTAAATAATAAGCATCATCAACCAAATATATTTTATCTATTCACCTAAATTCTATCTGGAAAGTCTTGAAAAGGGTCGTGCTATGGCTAGTAGAGATGGGCATGAAAGGAGCGATTTTTCATTTTTGTTTTCATTTTTTCGTTTTGTTATGCAACGAAAATGAAATGAAATTTTTTAAAAACAAAACGAAAACGAAAATGAAACGACCAAATTTGCTGTGTTTTTCGAAAACCTAACGAAATGAAAACGAAATTTTTTGCAAAAATGTCAAGAAAATGAAAACGAACTGAAACGGACCCCTAAACAACCAAACGACAAACGAAACACCTTTTTTTGAGTTGTGCCCATCTCTAATGGCTAGTTCACAGAACAGTGTTGGCGAACCTTTTAGAGACCGAGTGCCCAAACTGTGGTTCAAAACCCAGTAAGTTTTCACAAAGTGCCAATATAGCAATATAACCTGAATACAGGTGGCTGTGAAGGGGCAATGTTGGGCATGCACATAAAGGCTCCAAGTGCCACCTTTGGCACCCGTGCTATAGGTTCGCCAACACTGCCATAGAAACATAGAATAGTGACAGTGGAAGGGGTCTACAAGGCCATTCAGTCCAAACTCCTGCTCCATGAAGGAATACAAATCAAAGCATAGCTGCCTAGTGATTGCTCAAATTTCTCTTGAATGCCTCCAGGGTTGGAGTGCTAATCACCTCTTGAGGTCATTGGCTCCATTGCTGTACGGCTCCAGCAGTTAAGAAATTTTTCCTGATATTCAACAGAAAGCTGGCTTCTCTTATCTTGAGCCCAGTTCAGTGGTTGAAGTATCTGGCTGCCATGCCAGATGAGCCAGCCTGTGTGGCCTTGGACAAGCTGAACAGTCCTATTATAACCCCAGTAAAAAAAAAGAATACTTCTAAGTGTTCTCTACCTGGAGAACTCTGAAAAAGGTTGTCATGAATTATAATTGATGAGTTGCTGTTGTTATCATCTTTGCCATCATCATCATCGTCATCGTCGTCATAATCATCATCATCATCACCACCACCACCACCACCACCACCATCATGAGTTATAAATAACATATACTTACCAAATAACTAGCTTTTTCTGTGTTCTGATAAGTATGGTATGGAGACTTACGTTCTAGAAATGAAATAATTACTGGAATCAACCTATAACTTTTAAGTTGGATTCTTGTCAGTAGTTTTTAGACTCAGCCACACATAGGTGTATTTATAGCTCTCCAGTTGTACTAAAGAAAGACCCTGGCGGATAGAGTGAAATTAATTGTTGGTAGGGATGCACCCTATATTCAAAAGCCAAAATGCTTACAGAATTTGTGTTATTTTGTGTTTTTCTATGACAGCAGCAGCAGGGAGAAGCTTGCACTGTGGCAGTCAATTCTTACATTACCAACTCTTTTTATGCTACCTACTGTGACTGCTCTGACTACTGAGGTGTGCATGACCTTGGTCTGTTTATTGAATAAAAGTTATTATTTTTTCTCTTGGATTCACTTTTGGTGTTTGGAAAAGGTAAATATGAAAGCGACAGCAAAGAGAGTTCTAATTTTGGCCCCTTGCACCTGCCCATAGCTGTCTCTCCAGTCTCAAGATACGCAATACCTTTATTGGACCAGAACAGGTTGTTGACAGATTGAGGACCATTGAACTGAAAAAGAGAAAGCCCCCAAATCCATCTATAGATGTTCATGTCTCTCCATTTTGAAACCAAGGCAGTGGCTATACTAGCAAGAAGAACTGCTGTTGAATCAGGTTTGGCGTAGTTGAAATCCATTTTTAAAAATCCCAGTTACAGGCCAGCAGGGGCTTTTAAATTCAAATTCAATTCTTTATTAATTGTTTTGGGCAATGTGAATGCACAGGTTCTTTTAAATACAGCAATGCCTTGATTTATGAGCATAATCCGTTCTGGAAACATGCTTGTAAACCAAAGCACTTGTATATCAAAGCAAATTTCCCCATAAGAAATAATGGAAACTCAGATGATTCCTTGCAATCATTGGTGATGTGCCAGCGTTGGTGACAAAGGAAACCACATGATCTGCAAACATGTAGGTTAATGTAACAATTTAATAGCTTGTGTGTAGTTTCCCTGAAGTGGTTTTGAGCCTTTGCTTTACATCAGAGTACAGTGTTCCCTCACCCTTTCATGGTTCATATACAGTCACCCCCTGCCATTTCGCGGTTCAGGTACTGTGGTCCCACTATATTGTGGGATCACAGTACCTGCCCTGGCTCCAGCTGATTAGCACTGGGGTGGCAGAGAAAAACCTTTATTTCCCCACCCCAGTGCCAATGGACTGGACCCCGGGGTGTGGGGAAGGGGGGAAGGTTTAAAAACCCAGGCTTTAAAAACCTTTTCCCTCTTCCCCAAGCCCCCGATCCAATCCCCCATTGCTGCTGGCCCGCGTCGGCCCGTGTGGGCGGATGGTGGGGGCGATTGCATTGCCCCACACAGCCAGCCCGTGCTCCCCCGAGATGCCTTGGGGCCACAGCCAGCCACTGCCCCCCACCCATGCTCCTCTGAGAAGCCTCGGGGCTGCGTGGGCCCACGCCACCGGCCCGCGCTCCTCCTAGACGCCTCAGGGCTGCGCGGGCAGGCAGCGGGGGGCAATCACATAGACCCTGCCCGTGCTCCTCCAAGAAGCCTCGTGGCCGTGTGGTTGGGGGGTGGGGGGCGATCGCATCACCCGCCCCTCGCCCACGCTGCCCCAGGCTTCTCGGAGGAGCGTGAGCCGGCGGCATTGTGTGCTGACCCGCAATCTCCATTGAAATGGATTGGCTCAATGCATTTCAATGGAGACAGCCCCAGATGAGAAGTCTTGGGGCGGCACAGGCGCGCGGTGGTGGGAGGTCAGATCCCGCAATGCCACCGGTGTGCACCGCCCCAAGACTTTTCAAAGTGGTGCACGCCGGTGGCAGCAGGGGGATCTGATTGCCCACCGCCCCCCCAGGGCCCACCCGACCCGCATTCACATATTGCAGATTTTCAGTCATCGTGGGTCAGGTTGGTCCCTAACCCCCGCGATAGGCGGGGGTTACTGTACTCTGGTTCCGGTATATTGTGGGACCACAGTATATGAACCAAAGGCTCCCTGGTGTAAGGCAAATGGGTCTGTTTCAGGCCTCCTGTACTTACCCCAGGCCTGGTGATTGCCTTCCCGGGGCCTATCGGAGTTCCCAAAATTGCTTTTTGGTGAAATGGAAGTGTCTTCTGAAAAACCAGAAGGCCATTGGAGTCCTGTTCAGGGTAGTGCTAGGCCTCAGGTAAGTGTGAGGGGCCCCACACAGGCCCCCCAGTCCCAACCCAATGCAGTGTCTACACATTATGGATTATCAGTTATCACGGATTGGGTCTGGTCCCCAACCCCCATGATAGGTGGAGGGTTACTGTAATACTTTTCAAAGTGAATGCAGAAAGTGATACAAAAAAAGTGACTGAAAATCAATTTGAAATACATCGGAGCTGAAATTGATACAAATCGGCAGTTTACCTGTGCCCTAAATTTTACCACAGAGATCAGGCTTGAACTTCTGTCAATTATTTTTTGGAGCTTTTATTTTTCTTCTGCGTCATCCATTGCTTGGTGGGCCGAACCTGCTAAATAGCTCAATACTTTAGGCCTCTGACTGTGGAACCAGATGTTGGGAGTTCAATCTCCCAGTGTGTGTCCTTGACAAGGATTGGACTTGATGATCCATAGGGTCTCTTCCGTCTCTGCAGTTCTAAGATTATTATTAGACATGGGCACAACTAGGTGAAATTGTTGTTTCCATTTTCGGTTCTTGTTATCGTTACGTAATGGGTAACGATAATGAGAATTACTCCGCTCCAGCTCGAACCCGAACCAAAAAAGAAAAAGTGGGTCTGATTTTTCATTGTCGTTCATGGCATTGCGGCATTCGCGCGATGCCAAGCAGCACAGAAAAAAAGTTTAAAAAAATAAAAACCCGATTCCCGGCCATAAAAGCAGGCGAAAATATGCCTGCCTCAGTGAGAGCACCTACCGAGGGGTGGTTTCTGGGGGGGTCCCCGGCCTTCCCCCCTCCTGTCCTGGGCTGCTTGCACCAGGCTGGGGGTGGGTCATTTTCGTCGTCTCCATTTGCCATGCGGTGGGGGGATCCAAAATGGCGACCACAATTTTTCTTTTGAAATCGTGGTCCAAAAACCCACCAAAGCACCACAGAAACATGTGAAAATTAGGTATTTTAAATGCCTGAATTTTTATAGTAGCAGCAGTGGGTTTTTTATAGCAATAAAACATCGTATTTATTTTATTTTAATTTAATTTATTTTTATTTTTATTTTTTTACACCTGCGCACGCGCAATGATGGGGTGGCCATGGGATGGGACCATGCAAATTTTTGGAGCCATTCCACCAATCGCATGGCCAGGTTTTGCTGAGACTTCTGGATGTGCCAGAGAGGGCATAAAAAGCCCACCAACCCTAACCCTAACCCTAACCCTAACCCTAACCCTAACCCTAACCCTAACCCATACACCAGTACACTGTCCTTCTTAGTGGGTCAGAGACACCCAGAGGTGCAGCCCACTAACCCACCCTAACCTTAACCGTAACCCTAAGCCTAGCCCTTACCCTAACCCCAACCCTAACCCAGATTCGTACGCAAGTACACTTGCCTTCTTAGTGGGTCAGAGTGATGTACCCAGTGAGGTGCCTTCAACTCAGAGACCCACTCCCTCCCTCCCTAAGCGTAACCTGTATGGCAGTACCCCAGTATGCTTTCCTTCTTAGTGAGTCAGAGAAGCGCCGACGAGGTTCCTCTGACACACTAACCCCCAAATGTTCTTAGTGAGACAGAGAAGTGCCGATGAGGTTTCCTGTCACACCAACAACAACCCCAACATAATTATAACGACGGCTACATGTTACACTCCCTAAACCACTGTACAAATGACAGACGACAAACGGAAATGACAAATTTTTGAAAAATTTCACGACAAACGGAAACGAGCCGAAACGGGCCCGTCCGACAAACGACAACTCAAAACGTAATTTTTTCTGGTCATGCCCATCTCTAATTATTTTCATTATTATATTGTTAAGACCTGTACAGGTTGCAACATGACACTGAAATTTCTTTTAGTGATCTAGTAAAGGCTGCCCAGTGTGGTGCAGTGGATAGAATGATGGATTAGGATTCGTAATGAGTGATGGACATTGGGGCAACAACAGCAACAACCCCAGAAATTCACTGGAATTTTTGGAACTGGTGAAACTAGTCCCTAAATATCATCCTTACCTTGAAAACCCTATTAAGGTTGCGATGCGTTGGTTCTGACTTGACAGAATGTAACTAGAAAAGGTATCCCTTATCTCCTTTAGATTGTGTACATGAACTGTACAACTTTCCCCCCATCTTTTTACGTGCTGCTGCTCTCAACCAAAACCAGTCTGCTACACATGCAGTCTCTGCACATTATCAGAATCCTGATTCCCCCCCTCCAAGCTTTCTTCTAAGTTTCCTTTTCTGTCCCACTCTCTGTGGAGATGGTAGGGGTTTTTCCCTGCTCCAGCATTCAAACCAACCCTTCTTGGAATGCTTGACTATGTCTTCTGCATTTCCATCATTCAGCTCTACTAGCTTTTTGATCCTAGATGTCTTTGGCCGTGGATCCCTCTTATGGCCTTAAATCCTGACTTATTCCCTATAGGTGAGGATCAGGAATTCCATCCTCCCCACATCTGCAGGAGGATGGCATATTTTCTGGAGGTTTTAGCAAGGGTTTTTGCATTGGTTGAACTGATTTGACACAAATTGTGTTGCTTCATGCAAAGAGAACGAGACAATGGTTTCTGCCTTGTCACATGACTATGAAAGAAACAAAAGCATGGGACAGGTTGTTTTAGTCTTTTTAGAAACTGCCAGCCATTTCTTTCCTGTTTGTACTTCACTTCTCACCACAGAAAGGCACTAATTTTCTGAAGACCACCATTTGTTGATGATCTGAAGAGGGGAAAAACCCTTCTCTAACATTCATTTTTACAAAAATAAAAAAAAGAAAGAAAAAAAACAGCTGCATCGTTCCAGCAAACACTTCAGTTCCAGACATTGAGACCTGGAGGGACCCTAGAGAGCAAGACTTTTTGGAATAGTGATGGGTAGGGTGTGCTTTCCTTGGGTAGAGGAACCACACAATTTGCCATTCCTCGTGTTTCATCTCCTGTGGCACCTATCTCATGTTTCCTAATGGCCTGGCTGGCCTTCAGCACTGAAGAGGTAAGACATCAAAGCTGTTTAATCTAAGAAAGCATCTTTCTTTTAAAGAAAGAAAGACAAGCTTTGGTTGGATCTCCTGGGCGTAGGATATCAATGTGCAGATTACAGCTGAAGATTGAGAGTAATAGTAAGAGCCCTTCAACCGTAGAAGCAATTACTGAAGTACTTGTGTTTGTTTCTGCTGATGTTTGTTTGCATTTAATTTTACTGCATTTTAGCAAATAAATTCGTCATGTATTATTCTGGGTATTTGTTGCCCATAAATTTAACAGTCTCCTCTCGCGTAGATACAAGGGTGGGTTGTGAATAAAAAAAGCAGTGATGATAATGGCCATGATCCTGTAGGTGATTGAGCAAAGACTGCAAATGTTTGATAGGGTGTTGGGCCATGGCTTGATCGTGCAGTTGAGTGTGTGACCAGGAAGTTGACTGAGAAACACCTGGCCTTCTAATCTTATTATTATTTATTTTATTTATTGGATTTCTATACCGCCCATTTGACAGTGAGGTCACTATTAGCTGCAATAAGATTTGTCAAGTTATACATAAAATCATAGGATCATTGAATAACTGAGTTGAGAGGGGCTTATAAGACCTTTAGTTCCCTGCTCAATGTCGGAATTCAATTCAAAACCGAATGGACAGATGGTTGCCCAAATTTCCAATGAATGCCTCCAGCGTTGGAGCGCTTAGCACTGCCCTAGGTCATTGGTTCCATTGTTGTACTACTCTAACAGTTAACAAGTTTTTCATGATGTTGAGCCTGAATCACCCCAGAGTGCACGACATGTCACCACCTCCCAAAACAATTGGTTCCCTTGTCATGGTATTCTTACTCTTACAAAGTTTCCCAATATTCAGCCTTAATCTGTTCTTTTTGTAGCTTGAGTCCATTATTAAGTTTCCTGAACTCTGCTGTGATTGAGAATAGATCCTGCCCTCTGTCAAGTATTTGAAAAGTGCTCTCTTAACTTTCCTCAGTCTTCTTTTCTAAAGGCTAAACTTGCCCAGTTGTTTCTTCATAGTGCATGAGTTTCCCTCCCTTATTTATTTATTATTTATTTATTTTATTTATTTTTATACCGCCCGTCTTCTCAAAGGAACTCTGGGTGGTTAAAAATACGGGGGTAACACAAGCAAATGTAAAACCCAATGCAACAATCAAGACAAAGTCAGGAGAGAAAAAAAAGAAAACAAGATCGAAACAAGATCATCGGCAAGAAGGTGACTCCAAAAAACTGCCTTCCTCTGAATTTGCCCCAATTTGTTGGCATCCTTCTTAAAATGTGGCATCCAGAACTGGACAAGGTACTCGAACATGATCGAGATGGAGATAGATAGAGAAAGAGAGAGAGATGGTTGGATCCCTTTACTGGAGATCTTCAAGTAAAGAGTGGACTATCAGCTGTTCATGAGTCTGGAGACAACATTCATCCTGGGCCATAACACCCAGTATGTCCCATGCAGCATGTCCACTGGTTTTGCCATTATCACAGGCAAATATATTTATTTTTCTTGTGACATGCTCCACTATTCTAAATTCTGGCTTTGGGTGGGTGGGGGGCTGGATTAACCTTTCTCTGAAGTTCTCCCCACCCATAAGATTCTGGGATTATCACTGCAGTGTTCTCCATTCAGACTTCAGCCCATTTCTCAAGTCCAAATGAGGACAACAGGTAGAAAAAAATTCTGGAAAAACAAGTGCAAGGCAACAATCAGGAAACCAAAGCACGACTTTGAGGAGCGTGTAGCTATAAACACTCAAAGAAATAACAAGGACTTCTTTAACTGCATTAGAAGTAAGAACCCAACTAGGAAGGCCACTGGACCATTATATGACAATGGAAGGCAAAGGATTATTAAAGAGGAAACAGAGACTGCAGAGAGACTCAATGAATTCTTTGCTTCAGTATTCACTGAAGAAGACAGAGACCATATGCCTAAAACAGAGCCTATCTTCGTAGGGAGGGAAACCGAAGAATTAAGCCAGATTGAAATAACCAGAGAGCAGGTCCTTGTATGTCTTGTTAAACTAAATGTTAACAAATCACCAGGACCAGATGGCAACCATCCAGAGTTCTCAAGGAACTTAAAGATGAAATTGCTATGGTCCTAGCCAAAATATATAATCTTTCCCTCAAATCAGGTGTTGTGCCTGATGACTAGAAGGTAGCAAATGTAACACCAATCTTCAAAAAACGATCCAGAGGTGATACAGGAAATTACTGACTGGTCAGTTTGACCTGTGTCCCAGGTAAAGTGATGGAAACTTTGACCTGTGTCCCAGGTAAAGTGATGGAAACTATACTAAAAGATAACATTAATAGGCACATAGAAAAGAAGATGCTGCTGAAGGAGAGCGAACATCGCTTTTGGAAGGGCTAATCATGCCTCACTAATATGTTGGAAGTTTTTGAGAGTGTCAACAGGCATGTGGATAAGGGAGATCCAGTTGACATTGTTTGTCTGGACTTTCAGAAGGCTTTTGACAAGGGCCCACACCAAAGGCTCTGGAATAAACTTGCCAGTCATGGAATCAAGGGACAGGTCTTGTCCTGGATCAGCAACTGGCTAAGGGGACAGGAAACAGAGAGTAGTACTAAGTGGACAGTTCTCCAAGTGGAGGGAGGTAAAGAATGGGGTCCCCCAAGGTTCAGTTCTGGGACCCCTTCTTTTCAATCTCTACAGAAATGATCTAGAAGTGGAAGTAAATAGCAAGGCAGCCAAATTTGCTGATGACACTAAATTATACAGTGTAGTAAAAACTGAGAGAGATTGTGAGGATCTCTAGAAGGATCTCCTGACACTGGGTGAATAGACAAACTAATGGCAAATGAGCTTCAACATTAGGAAGTGCAGAATAATGCACGTTGAGACAAAAAGAAACCAATTACATGGGATCTTATGGGATCTGAACTCTCTGCAACAACTAATAAAGTTGAATATAAGCACACCCAGTTAGGTAAGTTTTAATGTTATGGCATCAAGCCAAACATAAGATAAAATAGAATAGAGCAAAATACAATACAATAGACATTGGCTGGAAAATTTAAAAACTGGCATACATTACAGTGATCAATGAAAAATACAGTAGATAAAGAGTGTAAAAATACTTTAGGGCAACAAATATAACAATATAAAACCAAGGTTTAAGTATTTAGCTGTCTATTCTGGCTGCTGTGGCATGCCATCCAGCCACCAATTCAGTAGTTTACAAACTCTAAACACTTGGTTTTCTTCACAGACACTCTAAATATCTCTTATCTCTTCTCTCAGACTCTATCTGGACTTTTCTTCAGTAAGTGTAAATCCCTAGCCGTATCTGCCACAGGATGTGGTGATGGCATCTGTCCTGGATGCCTTCAAAAGGGGATTGGACATATTCCTGGTGGAAAACTCCATCACAGGTTACAAATCATGATGGAGATGTGTCATCTCCAGGCTTACAACCAGGGTACTTCAAGGGCCAGATGCAGGGGAGTGGTATCAGGAGACAGATATCTAGTCTCATGTGCTCCCAAACGCATCTGGTGGGGCCACTGTGAGATACAGGAATCTGGAATAGATGGGCCTTTGGCCTGATCCAGCATGGCTCTTCTTATGTTCTTATGTTCTTATCCAGCTATTCCCTGAGAAATGTCATGTTCTTATGTCTTTCTCTTAGATAATGCCAGTGCCTATCTGATTTTCCCAGACTCTGTCAGCTTCCCTATCTCACTCAAACAGAGCTGAGCAGAGCCTTAAATCCTCTCAGGCCACTCCCCAGACTCTTTCATTGGTCTACAACCCCACTAGTCAGTACAGATGCCTTTCATGAATTATTCACTACCACAGGTCAACACCACACTCCTTCCTGGAGCTTTTCCCCAGTTGAGCTCTAAACTTCCCATTGTTCCTCCTAGGCCTCCCAACAACAATATTACCCTGGTTCTCTTGCTCCTGAATAATGCAACTACTGGCAGGGAGGAGAGGATAAGAGGTGCATGTTCCTAAGCACTACTAAAACCCTCTGGGCCGTATCACTCATGCAAGCTCAGATATTTCCAAAAGATCTTTCACCATCACTCTTAAGCACACCTCACATTCATTGCCCTGCTTTATTACCCCATGAAATATACCTTCTTCCACCTGTATGTCAATGGTTCTTTGAGGTGTTCTGTCTCTGCATCTCCATGTGGGCTTTTTGACAGCCAAGCCAGCTATCTGTGCCCGTGCATATATTACCACAGCAAACTATCCAGCAGTTAAATGGCCATAAATTATGATAACATTGCTGGGTGAGCGAGGAAAGTGCCATCCAGCATAAATTTACAGGATGTAGCTGGAAGAGTCTTCTCAATAGTTGAATAACAAGACATTGAAGTATCTATCTTATTTATGGCAGGATTGCCCATTATGCTCAGGAAGAGGCTACCACTGACTATGGAAGCTCCCTTACAAGTTCCCTTCTGTCCCCCCTCGACATTTAGGCACGGGTGTCTTCTCTGCTTCCAATGGAAACCAATAAGGAAATATGCAAAACAAAGCAAACTGTGCTGTTTGTATACCATCTCATAGCACATAAAACACTCTCTGGGTGATTTTCAGTTTAATTATGCAGGCTACACATTGCCCCTCAACCAACCTGGTTACTAATTCTACTGACCTTGGAAGAATGAAAGGATGAATCAACCATGAGCTGGCTACCCAGGTTGTGAGCACAGTTTGGCTGTGGTGCAGCAGTTTCACCGTGGTGCCACGAGGCTCTTCATGGTCATAAAATCATGGATTGGGGTCCTGATGAACATCATGCCAAAGCTGGGAAAAATAAGCACCATTCCCACAATCTCCCAGGCTGCGTGGTCATGTGGACTAGGAGGATGCTATAAGTAGCAGTCTGGTGGAGTTTTATTTGCAACCTAGCATGCTGACTGTGGTTTTAATGACTTGGAAGAAGTTTTCTGGACTGGGGTGACTGTCAGTCTATCCAGCATAAACCAATTATAGTTGTCCCCCGCCCTTTCGCGGTTCATAATCTGCAGTCCCAGTATATCGTGGGTCCACAGTATATGAAGAAAAGGCCCCCTGGGGTAAGGAGGAAAGGCCTTCCCAGGCCCGCCGGAGGCCCCAAAAGTGCTTCTCCGCAAACCGGAAGTGACTTCCAGTAAACCAGAAGTGACCTCCAGATCACTAGAAAGCACCTTTGGGGCCTCTGGGGGACTGGAAAGCCCCTTGCAGGCCCATTTGGGGCAGTGCCAGGCCTGGGGTAAGTACAAAGGCCCCCCAGAGAGCCCGCCCAGTCCTGACCTGACCCAGCATCTACATATTGCGGATGTTCAATTATCGCGGGTTGGGTCAGGTCCCTAACCCCTGAAATAGGTGGGGGTTTACTGTATTCCCTCCCATCTCTGAATTCAAAGAATGCCCCACCTCCCTGTTGAATGTTTCTTGGCTTCGCTTTAGTCTGTTGGAAGGAGTGAGTTGTTTGTTTGCTGCTGAACTCAACACAGTTGTAAATAATCAATGTTTCTGTTTTTTTTCCCCTACAAATGTCTCAGAATGAGTTACAGTGGTACCCTGGTTTACCAATGCCTCGGCTGATGCAATTTTCTCTTTACGAAAGGAAATTAATTGAAAGTAATGCCTCCATCTATGCAGTTTTCTCTGAAAAACCTGTTTACACTTATTTTCAAAGGACTTTCTTTCCCAGGATACATTGCTCCCCATGAGGTTCGGGTTTATGAAATTTCTGGATTACGAAGTGTACCGGAGGACACATTAATTTCATACAGTGAGGTACCACTGTCCAAAAAAGACTTTAAATGCCAGATAATGAGAAAGGGTGGACTGGGTGACTTGTAAGGGATTCTCTTCAGTGAGTGTTTATACTTCTACTGCATACTAAAAAAAATGAATTTTACCCTGATTTCAAAACTATGCAACATTTCAAAACTATGCAAAAGTTACCCACAATGGAACTTTATCCATCTCTGCATCATACAGCACATAAGCGTACCTAGGGAAGGAGATAAACATTTGCACAATTCCTCTAGTATGGTAATCATTAGAAATGGGCATGAAACGAGTGATTTTTCATTTTTGTTTTTTCATTTCATTATGCAATCAAAACAAAACAAATTTTTTTAAAACAAAATGAAAACAAAAACAAAACGACCAATTTTGCCGTGTTTTTTGTTTTTGTTGCAGCAGATGCATTGAACTAAAAAGAATGCTAATGAAACAGCAATTTTTCGTTTTCGTTTTTGTTTTTTCGTTTCGTTACCTAATGAAACGAAAATGATTTTTTTGCAAAAAATGTCACAAAAACGAAAACGAACCGAAACGGACCCTAAACGACCAAACGGCAAATGAAACACCAATTTTTTTGAGTCGTGCCCATCTCTAGTATTCATGCTATATAGGTCTCTCTTAGAAAATGTTAGAGATGCATGTATAAACCCCATTGGTGCAAATATGATGCAAATATGCATACAGAGATGTGTGTGTGTGTGTGTGTGTGTGTGTGTGTGTGTGTGTGTGTGTGTGTGTGTGTGTGTGTGTGTGTGTGTGTGTGTGTGTGTGTGTGTGAGAGAGAGAGAGAGAGAGAGAGAGAGAGAGAGAGACTCCTTGTAACCTGGAGGTCATTCTTCCAGAAGCTTCCATCAAGAACATAAAAAGATCCCTGCTGGATCTGGCCAAGAGAGAGAGCTCCTTGTATCTCATAGTAACTTGATGCCTCTGGGAGCACATGAGAGAACATTCTTCCAGAAGCAAAAATGTTCGAAACACATCAAGAAGGTCTCTCTTAGAAAATGTTAGAGAAGATAAACCCCATTGGTGCAAATATGATACAAATATGCATACAGAGAGCACTTGTAACCTGGAGGTCATTCTTCCAGAAGCTTCCATCAAGAACATAAAAAGATCCCTGCTGGATCTGGCCAAGAGCACATCTAGTCCAGCTCCTTGTATCTCATATTAGCCCCACTTGATGCCTCTGGGAGCACATGAGAGAACTCAATATCTGTTTCCCGGTACCACCCCCTTGTGTTTGGCACTTTGAGGCACCATCCTTTCAATACTGGATATAAGAGTAAGACCTACCGGTATGGATAAGACCCAGAACTATTTCCCATGCATCACTTCTGGTGTAGATAAGGCTATGCCTGGCAGAAGTCTCTATGTGAATGGTGACAACTAGGGACAGGGTTTTGGAGCATTTCAGAGAGGTCAGTTATAGTAAAAAGTTCTCCCTTCCCTGCTCTGTTTTTGGAATATTTCCTGATTTCCTGAAAGGGAGGCCTTCTCAAATCCGTAAGATCTGGTATTACATTACAGTGCATACCACATCTTATCAATTTCTTATGTTTTTCATATTCTAAATAGAAATGTCAACTGCTGTTCTTATGGTCAACACATCCGTTCCCTCAGCGGCTAAACCTCAAGGATTGAGGTGCTACTGACCAGGTAACCGCATTTTCGCCTCAGATGCTGAAACAATTTGACTGGCCTACAGCATTCATGTTCCTTGATATTGGGGGAGGGGCAGCAATTTTTGCTGTGCCTCAGGCAGCATATGTAACGGAGCAGACTCTCACCTTCTTGCCCTATTGTCAAGGCCATTGTTGAGCAGCAGGTAATATTTCCAAGCACCTTCACATGACAGAAGCTTGTCTGAGTAGAACTGTGTGAGGCTATATTGTCCTTTGTTCCTGTGTGAATGAATTTTTGGGTAGCCTTTTTTTCCCCTCTCTGAGAATCCATTTACTAATATATTGCAATATTTCTTCCTGGCTGATCGAAATTGGCAATTAATGTGTGCGCACACGGAAAGGTGGGGGAGGAAGACGAGAAAGGAGACACAATTATTTATAAATTCTTCAATTGCTGGCCAGAGAAAAAGGGATTCAAAGTGTAGAACCACATGGCTTTCTGTGATACAGTCCAAATAATTGACTTTTCAACTTGTGGTAAATATTCTCCTACTTGTCATCTTTTGATTGCTCCATAATTAACATGAGGGAGACACCGGCCTAACTCTGTATGACAGATATTTATTTAAAACCCCTTCTGCCGTATATATTAACATTTCTCTGTCTCCATTTGAAAAGTCATTTCGGAGTTTGTACAAGGAAAATCAAATCACTGATTACTTCTGCCAGTGATATGACGTTCTCCTTAAAATGGGAGGCAAATCTGTCCACGGTAGCCCAATCCTA